>OMLM01004006.1:4714-16216 GCA_900302695.1 Helostoma temminkii | reverse complement strand
AGAGACAGAGATGGGAGGTGGCGGCGGTAGGGATGCAGAGCCTTGTTTGAATAGTTAGTTGGCATCAGGGGACTTTGAAGGTAACTGTGTCCTTGTCATCACACACACACACACGTGCACACACACACACGTGCACGCTCGTCCTCCTGTCCGGAGGCGGTCCAGAATGCTGCAGTGTCTGTGTCACATCCAGTACATATCACACCCAGCGTAACCACAGAGACAAGGGATGGAGGCACGCAGGATGCCTTGGCATTTGCAAGGAGCACGTACACACACAGAGAGACACACGCTGCGTTTGTCTCTCCTATAAACACACACCCTTCATCTCCCTTGCTGCCGCGTCCCCGCTGCGTTCAATACATTCCATACGATACAATGCAGCAGATGAGCGTATCGCATTAAGCTGAAACTTGTAGCGGC
This sequence comes from Helostoma temminkii, assembly GCA_900302695.1. Lineage (NCBI taxonomy): Eukaryota > Metazoa > Chordata > Actinopteri > Anabantiformes > Helostomatidae > Helostoma > Helostoma temminkii. The sequence goes on along the minus strand of OMLM01004006.1, from coordinate 15,793 downwards.
ACCATAACGAGAAACTAGAACTATGGAGAAAGACGACTTCTTTTTGAACAAAGCTGAACGACGCAGCCAAATCCAGGTCAACACAAACTTTTCTCAAGCAAACATATCCCTCTCTTTTTCCTCATCTCTTTCTCATTTGCATCCTTGTTCCTGTTTTTTCATGTTTCTGCTCCTGCGTCTCTGAACTTTTTTTCCTCGGCTTCTTTTGACTCCTCCAAACATTCGCTAGATGTGAGCTCTACACACTGTTCCATATTCCGTCTCTTTTCTCCCCTTGCTCTGTTTCTCAGTTTCCACCTTTGCATGCTTTCATTCATTATCATCTTTCATTCTCATCCTTTATCTCTTTAGCCAACGTGTCTCTGCAGCTTTTCTTTGATTTTAGCTGAAAAATGCTTTATATGTGGAAATGGTATAAAGCAACAACAGGCTGATGTAATTATTATAATGTCAGAACAAATGGTTCAATAATTACACGTTCATTCTCATCCACATTACGGGATCCTGGGGTCATCCTTAGGAAGATGCTTGTTTGTTTGTTTTGGTAGCACTTTAGCACATCAGTAATAATAGAGTCATTTTAGGGTAATTTTTGGAAATAAGCTAATAGCAGCACTATCAGCAGCATGGTAATAATTAATGTAATACAATTGTAATGTTATCTCCTTTTTACCTTGTGTAGTAATAGGCAATAGCAGGTCAGGACCACATGGGTATTGATGTGGTAACAGAGCTACACCTGAATATTTAATGCTGCAGTACAAAATGCAGTTTCTCTATTAAACATACATTTATTTGCTACATACACAAACTTACATTTACTACAAAAGCATAATTAATTTTGCAGTTTAGTTGCATAGGAAAATGATTTTTAGAAGGCAGGATTGGAATAAAGGTCAGGCAATCCAATAGGATATTATAAATTTAAAAATTAGGTTAAAACTATCCATAAAAGCATGCTTAATGTTCTAGTTAAAAAGATTAGCAAGAATCTTTTGTCTTTTTGTTAAGATCTTCATAAAAAACTGTCAAAATCAACTAATAGTGACATATAACAACAAATGTATCATCTTCAAATTTATCATATCAAGCAGGATTTTTTTTTCAGCCAGAACGAGCAAGTGTTTGTCATTTTTTCATTTCCAAATGACATGAAAATAATTGTGATCATCATAAGACTTGAAGAATCCTCCTCTCTGAAACTGTTCAAGGCTGTATTGTGGCACATTGTTTTTGAATATTTTGTCATTTTTCTTCAGCAGACCCAGCTACTGTTGGCAGGATTTCAGGCTTCTGTCTGAAAATGAACTTGATGACATGCACTAACCAGCAGCCATAAAGCCACAGAGGAGACATTCGGAATCCAAATTGAACGAATCGTTCCACAAAGAAATTCAGCCTTTCCTCCGAGCTATCATATGAACGTTAAATCATATTTTTGACTTCCTTCCTCATAGCAACGGTATTCCCCATCTCTTTATTTTTCTGTCCTCACTTTTAAAACATCTCAAACCACCATTTCTTCCTCCTTCCCCTCTCTCTCTCTCTCTCCCCCATTTTCAGCGTCTACTCGGGATGATTTGCAGCCGTCTGGATTGGTCCCATTAAGGTGGTCTTGTGGAGGTGTGAGGTGATGAAGCACTGTAGGTCGTGACAACTGCATGTGTGTGTGTCTGTGTGTGTAAGAGAGAGAGAGGGGGAGACAGAGAAAGAGAGAGAGGGGGTAGAGATTGAACTGTAGGCTATAAATGGATACATCTATGCATGTAAACCTCTAAACTGGGACTAAAGGAGACAATTAAAACACACACACATGCTACAGACTCCCAGTAACTCCTACTAAGTATTTAGTGTGTTTAAGTAATCAGCTTATGATAACATACAGAACACACACACATACAGTACATACATGGATAGTCGCAGCTGGTGTTTATGCCAATGTGTGAAAAGTCTTTGAGCTTCAGCTCGTTCACTCCAACCACCTCACTAATTTAATTAGGTCACCCTGAGCTCTGGAGGAATGAAGGTTATAATGCATGCAGTGGCTCCTATTCTTTATGCCTCACACACACACACACACGCAGAAAATCATCCGAGAGTCGTCCCTCTGGGAGTGAAGGAGTGAGGTGAGACACTGACCTGCCACAGTGTGGGTCACCTACCTTTCCAAAGCTTCCTGCATTAGTGTGTGTGTGTGTGCATATGAGTTCATCCACATGTTCGACCATGCATGTAGGCGTTCTCCCAAGGGTCCCCTTTCCCCGTCTATGACCTGTGGGGGCCAGTGTGTGTGTGTGTGTAGGCTCAGCTTTACTCCAGAGAGACCACAGAGGGCAGGGAGTCTGAAACTTTAGCTAAAGGTGACTCAACTTAAGCTCAGTGAGGCCACAGTATCAGGAGAGCAGTGTAATCCATAGGGGGCCTCTTGGGGCCACGGAGTATGCAGGACCCCAGGGACATATACATATATATATATATATTTGAGAAGGCTGCTGACTGTTTGACCAAAAGAAATGTAAGTAGTTGCTGTATGTTTATTTACATATGAACCTCAATCTTTAGACTTTAAAGGCTAAATTTCTCTACAAAATATATTTATACATTTTATGAAAATAACACAAAAAGTTAACATCTTGGGCTTGTTTGTTTTCAGCACACATTATTAATGTGCATACGCTCATCATGACATAATATAGCGGAGCAAGACAACGTCTGTGGGAACAAAACAAAATACACTCCAGGGCCCGAGCGCATTGTTATAAAGGAACCAAGAGAAGATGTGTGCGTGTTGTTTTTAATAGTGTTTGGACAATAATAAAGATCAGTGGAGGCTTTAGATGCACAGTAAATACTTGTCAGTCAGATCGTTTCATCTGAATTGATTTTGGTTGTTGTGTGCATCTCTACATATCAAACATTATGGACTAATAATATTAAAACTATTTTCCTTTTTGTGTAGACTAGTTTATTTCTAAGAAATGTGTTTACTTTAAATAGTAGTTTGGAAAATATGCTTCAATTACTTGCCAACTCTTAGATGTCTGTATTTTAAATCTGAAGCTAGTGATGAAGATGGTGAGGGAGTTATTTTACTCCAAAGAAGGTCTTCACAAGATACAAGTCAAAGTATATGTGAGTGTTTGCTGTGTATGTCTCAACAGCGACCTTGTGTATCTGCAGCAGAGTTTAATCCACCATTGGAAATGGGAACCTGGCTTCCATTCGGTTTCCCCACAGGCTCATAGCAGCGCTACCCGACTCCCAGACTCTCAGCTACTCTAACTCCAGTGGAACGCATCTTGAAGCGATTTGGTGCTCAAACCTTTTGCTGCTCCCTCTCTTCCCCCCACCAAAGAGGAGGCTCTTTGGTTCTGCAGCAAACCCCTCCACCCCCACCCAAACGCCTCCTCCCGTTCCCGTCTGAAGGAAGCTTTAAGGGCTTAGGGGAAAGCGCTGGAGCGGCAGTCCCAGCTCGACCCAGGGGTTGTGGAGCCCTGTGGTAAAATCAACAGTTAGCCCACAGAGCGCAGAGAGTCCGAGCAGTCAGGGAGAGAGGGATGCGTCCATAAAAGTAGGACAGACTAGAGTCTGGAGCTGGCTGATGGTTTCCTCAATTGCAAACAGACACACATAAATGCAATCATATGCGAACGTACGCACACACGGCCACACACAAACATGCTGAGAGAGAAAGCCTCGAGGTCATCAAAAAATCCTATTCACTCCCGTCAGGATATTGAAGTGTGTCATGCCAATATTTCACTGCTGATAGCTTTGCCAGAATGTGTGTGTGTGTGTGTGAGCGAGAGAGAGGGAGAGAGTGCATGGCAGTGTGTGGGCGTGTGCTTGATCACGTCCATGTGCGTGCCTCGCCACTTCTCTCCCACTTTATTTTCTAAAGAGTGGCTTTTTCAAAAGTCGCCCGGGTGTTTTCAAGGGGCCTGTCTAATTCATGCAGGTGAAGTGTTTTAAAGTTCCATTCCCCGTTTACCTGCGGGGCCTGAAGAACACACAACAGAGGTGTTGAAATAACACTCCCCCACCACCACCTCCTTCTTTTCCTTAACTTCTATCACAACTTCCATCCTTTTGTCCTTCACTTTGCTCCTGTCCCTCCACACCTGCCTCCTCCCCTCTGCGCTCCTTCGCTTTCTTTCCATCTTTTTCTTATCCCTCCTTCTCTCCCCACCTCACCCCTGCTCACTTTCTACCTCATCCACCCCTCATCCTCTCGCTCTCTGCCTCTCATAGCGTTTGAAGCTGAGTGTTTGTCTCTAGGGCTGGATGATTGACAGCTGAGAGAGAGCCATGCAGCTCTCTGGTGACAGATAAGGACTTTGGCTCTATTACTCACTGGGTCCCGCAGACACACACAAACACACACACACATAAACTCTCACCCATTCTCCCACATGCACACAGATTCACTTACTCACTTGCACACACACACACACACTCCGGGTCCCATGCTGCTCCCACAGTTCGGCAGGGAGCAGGCAAACCTATTTGCATTAGGAAGCAGCATGTAAAATAAATAAAGAATCGGATGAATCGAGGAATAAATAGACAGGAGGCACGGCTGGGGATGAGTATGACTGATTTGCGGGGTGTGCATGTGTGTGTGTGTGCTCTCTTTTTCAACCTCTGGGCTCCCGAGTGGGGAGAGCGGCAGTGCAGCAAAAGAAACACCCTGCACACCCTGTTGAACACACGAAAACACAAACACACACAGTCAAATATACATGAAAAGATTCTACAAAGCCCAAATCATTATGGTAATGAAAAATGAAAGGCTCTAAAAATACTGTTTTATTCCTCCCTTTGTTTTGGGAGAACTCTGGGGAGACGACCGGCTGAAAAAAGAGAGAAGGAAAGAGTGAGACAGGAGATGGAAAGAGGAGTAGTTTTTCCTCCTATCAGCTTTTCCATGAGCATATCCCTCTTCAGGCCCCAAATCTCTGGTTATCAACACTCCTGTCTTCAAAGAGAGAAACTGGATTGCGTGCAACTGGTTCAAATTAGGTGCGAGTTTGGGCTCTCGACAGAGAAAAAGAAACCTTAGTGACTTGTTGATTGACAGCTGAAAGTGAGAGGCAGCCGGTGCATGAAAGCAAGTGCAACATCAGTTACGGTAAAGGAAAGGCAAAACAAGAACGGGAAAAAGAGAGCAAACACGGAATTAGAGGGAAAACACGGACAGTGGAGCGCTGATGTTAGTTTGAGCACGAGTGAAAAATGGGTTGGAAATTTGCGTGGGAAAAAAATGTGAAGCAGGGAGGAGAGTGATGAGTAGAAGGAGGGATGGATGAAAGACTGTGAGGTGTCAAGCTGAGATGCAGGTGGGAGTGTGTGCCGGGGAGTCATAGGGAAGAAAATGGAAGGAGAGAGGGGGAAAAAAGATGAGTGAGGTATAATTAGGCCGACCCCCGGCAGAGGAGTGCGGCAGGTGAAAGGACGAATGGAGGGAAAGTGAAGTGGAAAGATGAATGGATAGCGGGGAGATGAAGGAGGGAAGGGTTGAAGGCAAGGACGCTGTGACATAGCAGGGAAAAGGGGGAAAAGGAAAGAAAAAGGCTACAGCATGACTAAAGAGATGGCGTTCTCAGCATGAGAGAGAGAGGGAAGAAAGGAGAGAAGGGCAGCGTGGAAGACAGAGGTTTAAAAGTGAGAGGACAGAGAGAGGAGGAGGAGGAGGAGAAGGTGACAGAGATAGACGCAGAGCATGAAAATGGCCTTTGTCATCCTTTCTCAAACACTGAGCTGGAAGACAAAGGGACCGTGAACGCAAGCCGCTTTTTCCAGCATCCCTCAGATGACAATAGCTATTTGTCTCCTCATCAGAGAGCTTGGAGAGGAGAAAGTAGGAAACACTGTTATTCTCCTCTCTGCTTTGCTCTTACTTGCCCCCCCTCCATCCGTACAAACAGACAAACACACTTGGACACAGTTTCCCTCCCTCTGCATGCCATGGATGTAAAAGGCTCCAACTCTGGGAGTGTAGCTGGCTGTTGGGCTGTAGGGGAGGGGCAGCAGGGGGACCTCCACACCCCACCTCCCTTATTTGAGGTCAGAGGTTAAGGGTCATGCTTAAGTGCTGATGGTGCACCCAGCCAGACAAAGCAGATTAACACACACACACACACATGCCGAGCAGTGGTATGTCACCCCTCTAACCTCCTCCTCCCAGCTTGTTCCCCAACCTCTATTTCATTGGGTGAGATAATATCATATGTTGCAGGTTGCGCCAATGAGAGGTCAAGGCCTCGATTGTGCGGGCGGTCAACGGTTAAACCACCTCTTGCCACGGACAGTGATGTCACCGCTGAGTTGTTATTCATAGCGAACAAACTGCAGATAAACATGGGCGTCATTTGTTCTTCCTGGTTTGTTCTGTGCATTCTTCTCCATCTCCGCGTCATGTTTCCCATTTAGTGGTTACTAAATACACATGTATGCGACTATACACAGTAAACGTAACCTCATGCTAGTGCTTTGCTCCACTTACTGATCTATGGGATCACTTCAGTTCTGTCTCTAAACTCAATAACAATCTGCAGTAATAATGTAATCTTGGCTCTGTTAGGCTCTAAATTACTTTAATTGAGTCATCTAGAATGACCCAACTCTGGCAGCAGATAAGATTAAAAATTGCTTAATATTCAAACTCAGTTTATGCTTTGGCTTAAATAATGTAGCATTTAATATCCCCTCAGTGGGAAATTGTCATTTGGCCTTTCCACTTTGGAGCCACAAGTTGTTTTAATGACACTTTATATAATTATGGCTGTAACTGAGGATTATTTTTATTGTCCGTTAATCTGTTGACTCCTTTTCTCCACTTAATCCTATAAACGTCAGAAATTAATGAAACAATGCCAAGACAATACAGCAGATCCCAGAGATTTGTCTCCACTCTTCTTGATTTTTTCAACAAACCTCTGTAAGATTAAATTTACTGTAACGCAAAAGAAACATCGAATGATTGGCTTTTGTCTTGATGGTAGATTTTTTTAATAAATCAGCCACCATGAAAACTGTAATGTGATACTGACATTGGATTAGGAAACTAAATCACTTTTCTGAAAAGGAAAATTACCACGAGATCAATTTACTGGATGTTCGTGGCTTTTGATTATACTGCAATGTTTTTATAAGCATATAGTTTTATAGTAAATGTGCAACTTTAACATCTCAAATGGGCCAAAAGTTGACAAAAACTGTAAGACCTGATTTGCGACTTGAGTCCAGTCCAGTTGAAAGAACTTCTGAAGTAAATGCAATGTAAAAAAAAAAAGAAAAAAATCATCCCACAAACAATGTAGAACAACAACAGATCAACGTTGATTTCCTTCTCTCTGCTGTTGATCTGTGTGTGAGGTCCTCCTTCTGATCTGGCATCAGTGGGCAGCTCTGCCAGTGTGTTTAGAAGTGTTAAATGCCCCCCTGACCCGCTGCAGTCTGTTATTAGGCCTACCGACTGCCAGGCCTGCAAATTCATACTGGCATCAACGCCCACGTCTGGCAACACACACACACACTGGTTAGATACACAAACTCACATGTGAAAGCAGTTATAAGCAAACATGGAGACACAAACCCGACGGGCACTCATCAGAGGGGGAATAGCCAGTGATCCTCCTCCTCCTTCCGCCTTATCACTGAGTCGTGTTCCGCCTTAACCATGCATACTGTACAGTCATTAATCATGATTCTCATTAATTATCTATGCACCCGGTTGGCTAATTAACACATCAGCTCAGGCAGAACTAATGCTGCACGCTAGTTCACTTCCCTCTCACACCCAACACGCCCCAACCCACACACACCCTGCAAACCGACTCCAACCCTGCTTCACTTCCTGTCAGCGATGGGGAGGAGTTGAGCGAAAAGGCTTTAATGTGAAAATGATTGGAGGAGGGCATCGAGACGATCTGCCAGCACCGATTAAAGGAAAATTCTGCAATATTTTATCAGTCTGTGAAGTTTAATCTGCCGTGTTACTTACTTACATGTTTCCTGAAACCATATTTGCGATTGTTGTTTTGCTGTTACTGTGTCAACATAAGTGAGTGGCTTGTTCCAGTCCATTTCCCAGAATGCAGTTTGACAGCACCTAATGAGTGGCCATAAAACTGGATTTGTCACTAGCTTGCAGGTGGGCAACACAATAGCACGATTTTACAACAGCATAATATACAGTAGCAAGTAACTCTGGTTAGTGAGGCTGATTTATAACACGACTACATGCTCTACTGCTACTAACTGAATGCAGACATGCTCAGTGACACCAGCATTTTAAAAAGCTAAATGTACCCCTAAGGTTGAAATAAAACTCTGCCTGAAAGTGACTCGCTTGGTTTGCAGACAGTTAGGAGACAGGAGCTGCTTCTAAAATTACGAGTGAAAGCTAAACTGAAGCACTAGCATTAGCATTTTGTACTCCCTGGCTAGCATGGTAGCTGTTAGCCTGTTTATAGAGCACATCCACATTAAGGTTGCTACTTTGAGTTATTATCTTAATTTGTGAATAATAATTCCCAAATCAGAAAAAAGCATGACATTAGTAGCTTGAATCAGTGAATACTGTCAGTTTATCTGGCTCTTTTAGTGTACATAAGGTTTTTTTTGTCTGTGTATCCTGAAGTCTGTGCACTGTAAAACTAAAACCAAAATGTCTGCACTGATATCTTCTTCAGCAAAATGTGGTGTCAGATTCCTCACCTATCAGATCCTGGAGAATAGGGAACATCCCAGGGAGCGGATACTGCGCTAATTAGAACGTAGGGATTGGCAACCTCCACTGACTTTAATCTAGGGGAAGTTCAGGCTTTAACCACCTGACACATATGATTTTAATTTGGTCACTGATTTTTGGGGAAATTTCATCTTAGTTAGAGGAAACAGGACATGTGGCAACACACAGATAACAAGCAGTGAGATGGACTCAAACTGACTCCATTCGGAGCACAGAAGAAGCACCACATCCTGCTGGGATATCTGGCCTCTGCATGTGGTTTATATGCTGGTCCAGCTCCCACAGTATTTACTCCCTTTAATCTCCCATGAGGCCTTGGGCTACAGTGAGATATGTGCCTGGGGGTGAAACGGAGGGTAATTCACACTCAGACATGGAATTATAATGTTTCCATGCATGAAGCCTTTGAATAATTTACAGCATTCAATGGCTTAACATCACTCATCCCACAAACACACACACATACAGGTCTGGAACTGCCCAGGCTGCGGTGCAGATTTAGTCATCGCCCTTGCCTCACCAATCTCGCGTCGGTGCATCACTAAATACAGCCCCCCTCGTCTTAGTCTTCTGACAGTCTGTGCAGCATATAATTATGTCCCCCCTGAAACCAGGGCAGTAATCTCACACACTTGTCTGGCCATTATTATGGAGGCTCTGGCTTCTCTCTGCCCACACCCTGCCTTCTCTCAACCTCTCTCATCCAGCACTTGTTCTTTCCGCTGAGCACTGATTTCTCTATCTCTGCTTCTTCATATCTTTCTTTCTCTGTCTCTCAATAGGCCAAAAGCCTGAATGAGAGAAAGAACGAGAGAGGGAGAAAGAAAGAGGCGCTCTGACATTAACAAGATTGCTCGTTAAGAAAGGAGGGAGGGGGAGAAACGGAGAGGAAGGGAGGTGGAAAATGGAGTGGCTGTAATTGGGAGGTTTTTGAAAAGGAGAGAAAGAAAAGACAGAATTAGGTTTCCATCCAAGGCCTGTCTGAAAATGTGTGTGTGTGTGAAGCAGATACAGAAGGGACTAAATATAAGGTGAGAGAATGACTTGTTGGATTTCTCAAGAGGTGCTAAAGGTCAGAAACACCTATCAATCAGGTTCATACAAAGAGCCAAGTCGAGCTCTCGCCCCCTCCCTCCCACTCCCACCAGCTCCCTCGGAGACAAAGAAACACTTTACAGTAACAGGCTTCTGGAGACTATTTCCTCTCTGCGCTTGTAGCTGCTGCACTGTCAGCAGGCCCATTACAGAAACGCATTTCATTGGCATTTCACTTCTCGTTGGGCAGGACGGCCAGAAAGCTGCTTCACAACACCAGACACATCCTCCTGAGACAGCTCGGTTTATAGCAACATAAAGAAGTGTCGACCTCTTTCTGCATGTGGATAAAAATATTTACTCTTTCTCCACTATATTAAGCCTCGAGGGGTGATCTGCGATGCCTTTTTTGGGTGCATATTTTCTTTATGTGGCGCAGGACTCCTCTTAAGAATTGTTCAGCTCCTAATTCTTACTAATAAATGTACAGAAACCGATATCCTAATGCCTGAATGAGCAAGCCACCCTTAATAAGCCTGTGTGTAGCTGAGAGTGTGCAGCTTTTGCATTTCTTAATGTCCAAATATGTGCCAATAAATGTGTGTGTGTGTGTCGGAGTAATCCCTCGCTATGGGACACCCTCCCTTCTTCCTGTGCCAGATGAGGAGATATTCTGCCAAATTCCCCGGGCATGTGCGCTGCCAACTGCGAACATATACTCAAGCCACATACTGAAATCGTATACTGGCATGTGATATATGCGCATGGGACACAAAGGGCCGTGTGCGAGTGCAGAAACACGCGAACAAACGCACACTATTGCCTATTGGATGTGGGCAGGTTTATTCTAGTCTATAGGTCTGGAAGAAATGTTGAGGGATTAGCGAGGAAGCCCACAGAGAGCTAGATGAAGCAGCTATGGGAGGTGAGGAAGGATGGAGATGATGAAGGAAGGGAGGAGGAGAAAAAAAAAAAGTTGAAGTAAATGAAAGATAGCGAAGGAAAGATTAGATCAAGAGGCACAGTGGCAGAGGAATAAAAGCAGGCCAAGCTGCTGCTATGAAACAGTTAACTCCGTGGTTTATACGGCAGGATGGATTATCTCTACCTCTCTGTTTATCCCCCCTCCTGCTCCAATCTCTCCATTGTGTGCCACTGTGGAGCTCTATGGAAGCAGCGGTGTAAGGGGGGGGTTTGAAAGAAATTCCTTCTCTTTCTCTTTCCCAAGCTAAATTAATAATATGAAGCTCTCTATCCCTCTCAGTCTGCTTTATCCTTTTATTCACCCC
>OMLM01004005.1:2754-13733 GCA_900302695.1 Helostoma temminkii | reverse complement strand
GCTGGGGCAAAGTCATATTCTCCGATGAAGCCTCTTTCTGATTGTTTGGGGCATCTGGAAAAAGGCTTCATCGGAGAAGAAAAGGTGAGTGCTACTATCAGTCCTGTGTCATGCCAACAGTAAAGCAACTCCCCAGATCTTAATCCCATTGAGAACTTGTGGTCAATCCTCAAGAGGCGGGTGGACAAACAAAAACCCACTAATTCTGACAAACTTCAAGAAGTGATTATGAAAGAATGGGTTGCTATCAGTCAGGATTTGGCCCAGAAGTTGATTGAGAGCATGCCCAGTTGAATTGCAGGGGTCCTGAAAAAGAAGGGCCAACACTGCAAATACTGACTCTTTGCATAAATGTCATGTAATTGTCGATAAAAGCCTTTGAAACATATGAAGTGCTTGTAATTATATTTCAGTACGTCACAGAAACAACTGAAACAAAGATCTGAAAGCAGTTTAGCAGCAAACTTTGTGAAAACTAATATTTGTGTCATTCTCAAAACTTTTGGCCACGACTGTAGACAAAGACAACCATACACACTCTCCAAGTCCATAAAGTGGAAGTATATTTAATTAGCTAGTCAGGCTATCAACAAGTTAGGCTAGAGATTAGTTGCATGAGCGTTGTAAAAAAAAAAATAAAAATAAAAAAAAAATAAAAAAAATAAATTTGTTTTGATGAATGGTGAACTGAAAGAACCTATTTATTTTTATTTAATTTTATTTATCACACTTAAATGATTCAGATCATGAAATTAATTTTATTACACAAAGATGACTAGAGTAAATATGAAAGTTTATGATGATTTCATTTATTAAGGGAAAAGAGCTGTTGAAACCTGCTAACCAAGCAGCTGTGGCTTGGAGGTTGAGCATAAGTCTACCAGTCATAAGACTGGTGGTTCGATTCCCGGCTCCTCCAGTCATATGTCGAAGTGTCCTTGGGCAAGACACTGAACCCCAAGTTGCCCCTGATGAGTCAGGTCAGCTGCATGGCAGCTCTGCCATCGGTGTGTGAATGTGTGTGTGCGCGGTGCTTGTGTGAGTGAATGAGAAGCAGTGTAAAAGCACTTTGAGTACCAGCAAGGTAGAAAAGCGTTATATAAGTGCAGACCATTTAACCATAAACCTAATAACTGGTTGTGCCACACTTGGCAGCAACAATCGCAATCAAGCGTTTGTCATAACTGACATGTCAGTTATCATTGTCCTGCTGCACAACCCAAGTGCGCTTGCGTTTAAGCCTGAGGTCTGTGGGGTTTTGTCAGAGAGCTCAATGAATCGGCCGACAGGGAATTGGTAAAAGAGGGTTTATTGTAATGTGAGGCTGAGTTGGAGGAGACGTGGATCGGCAGTAGTCCAGGGGGCGGGGTTTGTTTCCGGGTCCGTCTAGCAGAGGAGACAGGTGTTACTCAGTAACGGTAACAGGATGGTAATGCAGGTAAGTAAGCTGCTGACTGTACTCACGGTGTAAGAGGGAGTCAGGAGCTGCGCAGAGGAAGATGCACCAAAAAGAGAGGATCCGGTAGATGGCTGGCAGAGAGTGTGAGTAACAGACTTCCAGGAACTAGATAGAGAAGGTGGGAAGGGTGGAGGCCAATTCCAGCCAGTGGATTGGACTGAGGAAACTGAAGACTGAAGTCAGTTAGGTAGTAGTTGGTGGCCAGAAAACAGCTTGTAGGAGGGAGAGGCAAAAACACTGGTGAGGTTTGTTCCGTGGTCTAGCACTTATAATCAGTCCAATCGTCAGTTCATCAAACACACACAATGATCCAAAACCTTAATGCGGTTGTCCAAAATCCTTATCACAAATACCCAGAGGTACAGACACAAATCCTAATCCAGGCAGGGCAAAACAACAGAGTACAATACCGTAATGTGGTAGGCAGAGATCAGAGTTGGGGCCGGTCCAGGGTCGAGGCTCAGGTAACATCAGAAGAGTAAACAGGCAAAGGTACCGATGAGTAGCAGGCAGAGATCAGGTCAAGGTGGGTCCAGGGTCGAGGTTCAGGTTCAGGTTCAGGTTCAGGAGCAGAATAATCAAAGAGTAACACTGGATGTGCCTTCAGAAAGAAGTGACACAATCTGGCAGGGAGAGTTCTGTGGACAGAGCTTCTAAAGCAACCAGCACAGGTGGGACAGGTTAGTAATCAGAGCAGAGAACACAGACAGAGAGGGAGCAATTAACCAAATATGGTCATGGCCAGACATTCTTCATCAGGACTTTCTGGTAGAGTTCATGGTTTCATCAGTTATGGTTAGTTGTCCACCACCATGTTGACTGTTAATATGATTTTTTTTTTTTTTTTAAATGAAATGTTGTTATTTTTACCTCCGATGTAATGGGACGCACACTTTCAGTTGAGCCTTTGCCTCATCAGTCCAGAGAATATTTGTGGGTGACAGTGATCTCCCCCCCTGTCTCCCCACAGATCAGTACAGTGAGTTTGCCTGCCCACCGTTTGGGTTCGTATTGTTAACATTGTTAAACATATAGAGCAGCAGTGACTGTTTATGTGAATATAAAAGTTGAAAATAGTTTGGTTCATCTAACAGCAGTAACTGCAGACAACAGAGAGGAGCAGGGCAGCAGAGTGAGGTCAGGACCACAGCTCCCAGTGAGTCCAGCACAGTTCCATTTGTCACGTCTGGGATGATTTAAGAGCATAATGAAATTTTTACTGGCTACACCAGGAATTCTGCTGAATTAGTTAAAGTAGGCCACTCACACTCAGTAACTTTGTTATTGAAGAAATGTAATTCCTTCTATTCAGAAACAGACTCTTTAGTTAAAAGCAATAAAAACTAACTCTGCAGCTGAATAAGTGCAAAGTCTAAAACAGTAAACTAAAAAGTAACTATCAGCTGCTTTACTAATTAATAACATTTTTTGTCAGTGTGTTGACATTTTTGAGACTGTAGCTACTCTGTTGTTGTTTGTTGTTGTGTGTAATACAGTCATCATTCATTCATAACTGATTTGCATTGAATATAACAAATAAAACAATGATAACATTACAGTGAGGCTGTATGTGATGAATTTGGTGGGATGGTCTGAGTCAAAGCTTATTTTTATTCCCAGTCTGACCCTGGTACCACATGTCTTCACTTTGCTACACACATGAAAACAATATTATTTGGCTGTTATTCCTTTGTGTTGTCTAAGTTATTACAGTGTTGTTGAGAACTGTATCTCAAGTGTCTCAATTTGAATTAATCTAATATTCACAAATTAGGCCTTTGTTGTACCAGCAATGTTTGCATCAGACAAACTGGAATTGGATTTTTTTAATCTGTAAATACCAGTGGTTTATAATGTAGAATATATATGCAATAGCAATCTATGTATTGCTGTTTATAACTTGTTTCTTTTATACTATAGAAAACTTGAGGGATGCATTTACAGCACACCCACTTCTCCAGGAACCACTACACCACTGATTGTTACACATGGAGCATAGGAAGGTCAGCCACTCCAACCACTACTACTAAAGAATTAGATCATGGAAATGATGCTTTTTTTAGTGAGTGACATCAGAGGAATTAACCAGTTAAATTTTTGGAACTATGAACTTTAAGTTTACAGTTCGTAGTAATTTTAATTTATGTGATCTGAACGAACGATTGGGTGACTAGGGCTGCAGAAAAGTCTGAGGCCACCTGGTGAACAATTAGTGAACAGTAGATCTGTACAGGTGAAAGAGTATGACTTCATGATAATTTAAGTCTTTATATCCACACTTCCAACTCTGATGACCTAATCAAAATGTAAAGACATCAGATATGATGCTAAAAAATACTAATCTATACAATTTTTATATAATTATTACATATTTTTGATAGTGCTTTGAACCATACTGCAGTTATTCACAGTCTCATAATGGGAACATATTATACTGTATGTATTATTACAAGTAGGATGTTCTTGAAAAAGTTCATTTGCTGTAAATTGTGTGAGTGATGGATCACTGTGTTAGTATGAGGGAGAAAGTGAGCGAGAGAGAAAGAGAGAGAGTGACATAAGTCTTCAGAAGTAAACCCTGGCCCAGAATGAAATTTAAATGACACATTTTACTCTCCTCAAAATTCTAAGCATCACAGGAGCGTGGAGTAAAGGCCTGTCGGTCACCACACGCTGAGCAGCTCACAGGAGCACCACTGATCCCAGGCTTTGAAGCATTGTCCACCACATGTGGCAGACAGGAGAGTGCAGGAAGTGAAGCGATCACTACTTCACCTCCTCCTCCAGGTCCAAAGCCTCACATTATTTCAATCAGAGCAGCCTTCAAAGAGTGTCCCTCTCCCCGTTCCCCAGAGCACCGCTGTGCATAGGTGAGGCAGCCAAGAGAAGTAGTAAATGTGTTCATTTGTAAGCTGCCCTCATTTTATCGACTTTTTCTAGGCTGGCTGATAGATGCTTGTCTGGGCTAGCTCAGCAGGGAGAGTCACTTAACCAAAGGGCATCTGTCAGCCTCAAAATAAGGTTCATACATTCCACACCCATGGCTGATGAAGCTTTTAATAACCATCGTTTTATTAAGAGATAATTCCCACATATGACATTTTAGTCTTTGCAAACATAAAAAAATGTTTTTTGGTGGAATTGTACTGCTTTTGATGTCAGGGCCCCAAATAGGGGCACCAAATTAGTGCCTGGTATAACACTTATTTTAGTATTAAGAGGCCTTAAAAATTACCAATTCCTTAACTTTAACTGAATCTTAACATTTGTCATATGACAAACATGAAGTTCAAACTGGTCATGGGTGTCATGTGACTGGTAATAATAACATTGATATAAAGTTGTCTTTGGCTGGACTCTAACTCCAGTCCCCTGTGTGAAAGTCCCGTGTTCTGTTGTAACACCCACCCACCCCACACCCATAACTTTTACTCGCCCTGGTAAAATTTGACGGCATAAATAGTTGGTGACCATGTAATGTTAAATGCAGTAGCTAGATGTTGTGAAAAGAAAGGATGTTAACATTCTATAATTTTTCACAAGAAGACAGTAACATTCTTAAGGGAAAAACCTGATGCCACTGCAAGGTATGAGTTGTAGCCATATAAAAATAATAAATCCTGACCATGTCTTGCACGGTCCGGTCTGTGCAACACATGGTCAGGATTTATATTATTAGATCCTAGTTTGTTAAAAAACATACTGAGACATTTATCTACACCTTAACCCAGCAGTGGATTCCAACGTTAAGTCCAGGGTGAGACTGTGATCTGTGGGCACATGATAATTTTATAACGAAAGACAAACTTCTTAGTTTTTTCCTTATCGCTGCTCACCCAAACTCCTCTTCCTAGTGAATAATGCAATTAACATTCAGTTAAGTCTTTTGTATTATTCCACTGTGCTACTTTTCATTATTCCTCTGAATTATTCATTAAGCAAAATTATTAATTTGCTTTGCAGTGCAAGAGATTTGACATATGCGAGGCTGTGAATTGGACCACAGGAGCGGAGGCCTGTACTCATAATGTAATCTCAGGCAGGCAGCAGCAGAAATGAACCTGTCACAGCTCTGATGAGCTAACTGTAGGCACAGATAGGAAGAGTTGAGTCAGGACGTTCAGCTTGAGCCTGTGATTCAGATTAAATCTACATGCCGCATGTGGTGTATATTGAGATGTCAATCATGTTGTTTGCTGCTCCATCTTAAACATTACCACATTATTTTCCTACGTTCAAGACTGTTTATTACTTTAGGAATCCATATGGCACCAGCAGACTGGGCTGTGTTGACTTATCTGTCAACCTAGTGCTTATAAATCTGATTACAGTGGATATGTACAGAATGTGTTTATGCGCCACAATATAAAGCTTCAAAACATTCAAGCTATGCCTGATGTGATAAAGTAATATGTTAAAGCTGTTCTCTCTACATTAAAATGACAGCTTCTAACTTCTAAAACAAAACCCAAAGTTTTGCCTTTGTTAGGGTAATTGAGGACTGCATTCTGAGAAGCTAGACTCATCAACATTTGCCAGACCACTTCATTATCTCGTCTCACGAACAAGACATCTTTTTGTGACGTGAATTTCTGCGTAATGACTTAGATAACCCTCAGCATTTTAAACATCTGTTTACAACGCTAAAGAATGTTTGAACCGGATGTCATGTAAATTCATCCACTATGTGTCAAAGCATTAATCTGTAAATGTGAATCTTTAGGTGGCGATTCAGGAAAAGTGGATTTCACCTACCCAGATTAGTACAGATGGACTGCTGAGGATCGCCCCGAAGAGCTCACTCTTCTCACCCAACTGGACTATTTATTCTACAATGCTTTGATTATGTCTGGGTGTTTTATCCTTGGACTGCCTCAATGTGTTGATGGATTTGAGATCTACAGGGATATGGTTTTGAGAAACAGATATTCCAGCAACATATGAGATGCAAAGGTTGCTTTTGTTGGTCTTTCTTTCTCTGCCTTTTGTTAAAAAGTACTGAACTGAAAAAAGGTCCAGTTTGGGTTTACCATATCCAGATGACTGTACATATTTGGGTACCAAAGTGCTTGACTGACCAACTGACCAACCAAAATCAACCCTAGAACCCAAACCATTAAAATAAATAAAATGATCCACACACAACAGATGCTATCACACCATTAAATCTTGGCAAACATGGCATCTACCCTGACCTATTCTGTACAAGGACTTTGTTAACTTTAAATAATGGACCCTAATATTCCCTGGTGTGTGTAACCCTTAGAATAGTCATTACATGCCATCACTTACCATATGCATCTTGTTAAAATAAGGATACCAGTTGGTAGGTAGTTACCTATACTAAACCATAACTATGGACAAGATGCCAACCACTAATTAACAATTCATTATGCAAATATATTTGTATAATAAATGTAGTCAATATACTAAATATACAATATACTCCGTGCAACGTAAACCTATTGTAGCACCTCCTTAGGAGATACTTACTAGGGAGTTCCTTTATTAAGCTGAATTGGCCCAACCAAATTTTTATTCTTCCTCTAAGAATTGGTTAAATGGGAAATATTTTCCTTGAACCTCCTAATAGTTCAGTCTGGACATGGATTGCAACTGGTAAATCTAAATTTAAAATCTCAAGGCCTTCCTTATGGGAAGTACAACTGTCTTTAGAGAAACTAGTGTGGAAAGACATTACATTGAAAAACTGGTGTCTGGAACTTATAATTTTGTAAACTTAAACACACAAAGCTCAAACTAGGCTGGACCTGTTACTCATTAATCTAACCCTGTGACACATACACTAGTGTTAGTTAAGTAGATGTTTTATTAGTCAATGACTTTAAAACCCACTGTGACCATAGACTATTTATAAGCAGGACTTGCAGAAGGAGCAGTCTGCTGTCAGCTCCAGACTCTTTGTTGAATACAAAGTAACAGAGAAAACTGATTTTACACTAATAATTTGTCCACATATGCTGAAACTATCCTCCTGTGAAATAGGACATTTTAGAACATTTGTACAGGTTACATTTTCACAACATCTACCTGCTGTAGTGAACAATGCAAGGCCCCCAAGAAAGTATACGCTCTGATTTCATCAGGAGAATGAGGGTCGAGGTTAATGGCAGCACAATAAAACACAGGAGACCAGAGTTTAAGTTCAGCATAAGAGTGTGTGAAATAAAGAAAGTAGTCATTCTTAAGGATAAAAGGTTACATTTTTAGTTAGCCTAGCCATGCTTCTTTCTAAGTTCCTAAGCCACGGTAGTAATCCAGTCACTTGACGCAAGTCATGAGATGAACGCCATGACTAACAGTAACATCTGAGGCAAAACAAGTTGTTATCAAATTTATTTAGTGCCTAAATCTAACCCAGGCGTCTTTATGTCAAATCCCAACCTATTATTTTGATGCCCGATGTAAGAGACAGAGCCACCATTTTGGGTCCTTATATCACAAGTGGTGCAGTTTCAACAAACAGCTGCTTACATGAAGACGCTGTTAACAGCCACTCTCTCATGTGAGAGAGTTGGAACAAACAACACTTGTTGAATATCATATCATATTATCATTATCATATACAGTATACATATATATATATAGTATATAGTAGTAATAGTAGTATTGTAGTAATAGTAGTATCATACAGCTCTTCTTGACTTCCAAACAAAACATTTTCTAGGTGAAAAATGTGTCTATTTTTTCATTGCTTTTTTCTGTTTTCATTTTCATGTTATTTTCATCAACTGCCTGTCGCTTTTACAAAGCCAGCGTTTAGTAACAGTTATTCATGAGAATACACCTCCTCTAATTTAAGTGGCTTTAATTATCTCATGTTGGATCCACTGTGTAAATTCTTCTGTGTTCTGACATGTTTAGGCTTCGACGTTATGTCACATTGTGCAGGAGTACTTTGGCTTCACACTAGATAGATTTTCTTTTTCTTCATCTTGATGTGATCACAGACTGTGGGCACTTTATATAATTTATCTCTTCTCTTCCATCCTCACTATTTTCCCTTTCTTTCTCTGTTTTGCAATCCATGCTACAGTGTAGTGCGCTGCAGTGATCATCCATGCAAGATACAGTGGACTGTATACAAATATATAGATTCAACGAAGCTTTGAGGCAAAGAAGTAACATCAAGCGTTTTTGTAATCGAGTTGTTTGAATGCCTCCAATCGTTTCAGCCCTAGTGAGAAGTCTCACACTGCATATTCCAACTTTCATTTGCATATTTCACATAAAAAAACATTAATTCCATGCTCAGGTGTAAAGACCTACGCAAAGCATTCTCATATTGATGTGGTGATAGAATTTATTCAGCCATAACCCAGTTCTGCCCAGACACCACTTTTGAAAATATGGTTATTTCCCCACATATGGGTTTTGCAATATTGCAGTAATTGGAGTGTTGTGATGAGGGCAAACCAAGGATATCAGCACACTGTAGTGTTTTAAATCCAACACTTAGTCAGGTCTATGGTCCAATTTAAATCAAGTAACAAAGGTACCTCAGCAGAAGGTGAATACTGGATCTTAATTAAATCTCCTGCCCCAGCTGCTCTTTAATTCATCTTAATATAAGAGGATAACATAGTGTAATAAAGTTGGGTGCAAATTAATCATAGCATAAGGTTGTCCCTGTAGCTGCTGTTGTTGTATTTCCTTATACTTGAAGCCATGACTCTTTATGACCTGGTCATTTCATCTCTGCTTAGAGTCTGCAGGCAGGGATAAGGTCAATGACAGAAACTAACAAAGTTTTAATGAGCCCACATTATACCCTTTGGAGGTTAAAAACACGTCCCGACATTCCCAGGTAGTGTCTGTAAATTTTTATTTTGCTCTGGCAGAAAATGTGTACACAGAGCTCGGTTGACTCCTTTTTTGGAAAATGCAACAAAATGAGTGAATGCACTTTTATCTTACTTGGTGTGTGTCTACATAAATTGAAAATTATATAAATGTACCAAAATGACCAGAAAGTGGATTTTGCATAATATGGACACTTTAAACAAACCTTATTTACGCATTTATGGACAAATATTTAGGAATAATTATGGTCATTCCGGGCACAGCCTACGGTCAAACATTGTAGCAGTTTGATTATATAGACACACACAGACAAACACACCTTTTTTTACATTCATACAGCTCAAGGTCCTTCCATCTGTAGCTCAACAGATGATGCTCTGATGCCCACTAGTTCAGAATTGTTGGTCTTCAGCATGAATAAATAAAATAATCCAAGATGCAGATTGATAGTCACGTAATTCCCTTTAAATACCATAATATTATCTCAATCCAAACCAGTGTTGATCTCAATGATACAGCTTGTAGTTCTTGGCTGTAATTTACTTTGCAGAAACAATACATAAACATGTATTTCTTAAATAGAACCAATGTGACTCTTACATAGACAAAACTGATTTGCATAATGTAGATTTAATTACACTAATTACACTGAATTAGACTCAAGTGCAATAATTATAGTGAAAGTAATCCCTGATGTCCCAGCCTGCTGGAGAAATGTCAGTGCATGGTTACATTTACAATGAAATGCTTTAAATGTTTCTCTGAGGAGGAATCAGTAGGAACCTGATCACGAGAATCTATGTGATGATAAGAATTCAATCCTAACACCGACAAAGCTACAATGATATAAGCTTCTGTCAATGTGTGAAGTTAAAAGTACCACATAACATTTTTTAGTGTTGCATCTTAAAATAAAAGAGGGCAGCATTTTAGCCAGTTTGAGTAGAAGTTATGAGTTAACAATAAATATGATGTTGTATTTATGACATTAATACTTTAAGTACAACGACTGTACTTCATAACTGCTCTGTAGCAGGTGATGGAAGTGGATGGGAGTTGTTGTGGTGGTTAAATGATGTCTGTTCTGGTCAGTTAACATTATTATAATCTGCTGCACTGACCTCTGCTGGATCACAGTCTGTTAGTTGAGTACATCTTAAAGCATCATACATTTCTGCATTCTGTAAAGACAGGAAAGCCTTTCAAGCTCATGACATGGGCTATTATATTATGTCTAGACGTGAGCTTTCTACATATAGACTGCCTGAGACTGATAAGTGTGAAATGCTGAGTAATGTGCAGTTTCAAACTCGTTCCTCTAATTTCATACTGAAAGTAATATTTCCATTGTGAATGATGAGTCTAGTTGGTGAACACCAATATTCAACATTAAGCCCAACTAAATGAAACAGTGGATAATCTGCTGGTGATAAAGGTCTGATCCACAGTGCCCAGGTTTTGATGTAGAATCTTTCACTGAAATTTCACTGTGTTCACATGAAACTTTTCTAGTTCTGCAAGAGAGAAAATCCATTTCATCATTTCTTTTTTTTCCTGACCTTTTATTTATTTATTTTTTTAGTGATGGAACTCTATGCAAGTGAAACACAAAGATTGATTGTGATTGATTTACTCAAACTACTTTGTTTTAGTCTGGGACACATTTGACACATATTTTTGCCCAAAAGAAGAGACC
>OMLM01004001.1:16890-36895 GCA_900302695.1 Helostoma temminkii | reverse complement strand
GCATATATATATATATATATATATATATATATACTCAACAGGTAAACAAACACGGCACTGCCACCCCATTTCAATTAATGAACGTTTTCCAGGAGTTGGTAGCCCCGAAATAATTTTAGTTAACAGTAACATGATTCGCTCAAGAGTGAAACGCTCATGAACCCACCACGCTGTTGAACTGAAGAGAGACCGTGGGGAGACCCTGCTGACCCTGCTAGTGAATATGTTCATACTCAGTCATGGAGCTACAGTAAGACATACCATAGGGAATGACATACCTGGACTCCAGCTGCTGAGGAGATGGAGTAATTTTCAACAGCCGAGTAAGAGCTTGTTATTTAAACAGCCCGGTTGTTTCTGCAGCAGTGGTGCTGTGTGGTGCAGACACGCTGTGCTGTTTGATATACTGACACTTATCTGAAAATATCTTCACGTCGCTAATATTTCTCCACCATCACCCAACAAGGGATTAACTCTCTGTCGCAAAGCGGTATCTGAGAAGTTTTTAGAGTTCGCTAGTTCCCGATACTCCATCCACAGCTGAAAATTGGCGCACTTATACTAAATTTCATGGGGAAAATCTATGACTGGGCCTCATGGCTGTCCCGCCTCCCTTTGGTGTCCGTCAGCCAAAAATAGCACCATGTCTGCTTCTGCAGGTCCGACCGTTCGTTTATGACAAGTTTATACAACAAAAGTTGTAGTTGCTCCCATGTACTTCCTCTGGCATGGTCATGCATTTCCATATAATGTCTGGAAAACAAAAGTTGGCTAGAACCTTTGTGGAAGGAGTCCGCTCAGAATACAGCTCAAACCTTTTGGTGGCTTCCTCCAGCTGAAAGTAGAACCCAAGTGTTTCCTCTGATTTTTCATGCATAAATGCAACCAGACTTGAGCTCAAGCCTCCTGTTGGTTATTTCAGTCAAAAGTAGGAAATTGTATGCCTTTAAAAACATTATAGTTAAAAAATAACGTTGTTTGACATTGTTACTCCCAGGCAATACCAGGTAATTTGGCTAGTATCATATCTTACAGACTGCCAAATCTTCACAGTAGCTTATACTGGGAAAGCTTCAGCCAAATATACCACTAGATCTTCAGACCTTCCTGATTCTATTTGTTTTCCTCAGATGCAGGCCAGCAAGTTTTAATCTATGTGCACCAAAATTCTCTAGATGTGGAAGTGACACCAAATAGTCATAGTGTATATGGGCTGAACTCTGAGTGAGTCCATATTCAGCCAGAGGACACACAAATTGATCCCAGCTACACATGGAAGTGTGATTTGAGCAATACAGTGAATATATAAATATAATAACATATAAAAATTCCAAGAAAGCCATATCCTCTGAACTGCTGTTCTCATAGACAGAATTATCACAGTTGTTAGGCAGCTAGACACCTGACTATTTTTCTGTCATATAGTCTTTGGTCTTTCTTTATTGACTATTCATCAGCCACCTTAGCCAAATCAGCCCTGGGACACCCAAAGCCAAAGCCAGTCAGTCTTTCAGCATATAAGTACTGACACAAGTTTTAGTAGGCATCATTAGTGCCATTCTGCCTTGTCATGTTCCAGGGCTTACCCTGATGCAATATCCCTTAGCACAGTATGTCTCTTCAGCACCCAAGACACCAGTCTCTCCATCATCAACCACTCCAGAGCCTTGCTGTAGGTTGCACCTGCAGTCAACCAGCTGCCTTTGCTTCCTAGCTGACTCTGCTCTATTGAAACTTCTAATGTGCTTAACATCACCATTAACGTCTCTGTTACCTACCAGGTCAGTTCCCATCGACAGTTCCTTTGAGGCCAGTGTTGCCAAACCTCTGTCAGAACCTGCTTATTTTCCACTGCCTGCTTCTTGTCAGAGTATGTTACCTGGCAGAGTCCTTCCTCAAGCCTGTATCTACTATTCTGCTTAAATATATACTTTATAAAATATTCAGACCCCATCACATTTTGCAAATTTTTTGCATATTTATTAAACATGAAAACAACATAATTTCTAAAATCCTTAATTCTGTACTTTGTAGAAGTCCTTTCTGTATCAATTTTCTACTCAGGCTAAGCAGAGAGTCCTCACTTTTACACAAATGCACTGATCAGTCTCACAGACACACACATTCACTTCTAGAAGCTACCCAGTATAACCACACTCTGACCCACTGACCACTGAGCAGTTTCCTTCTCTTACTTCTTCTCCTGAGTTAGTCTCTACAAGTGTTTCTTGGAATCTGGATTTATTCTTCCTGGTAGGTTTTCTCAAGTTTGTCACATTGGATGAGAGGCATTGATGATCTGTCAGTTTCTGACTGTCCAAAGTTGTTCTATGGGGTTTACCTCTGGACTTTGGCTGGGCCACTCTTGTCCTGAGGCCACTGCAGTGTGGCTGTATAGTTAGTTCTAGTTGTATAGTTATAGTCACTGCACTGAAAGCAGATGAATGGTGCCTGGTGTTCACAAGACAAAGTCCTTTTCGTTTTCCTCATGCTTTGAATCAGTTAAAGTTCAAGTGATCTTGGAAGAACCTCTGAATCATGTACTCCGGCACCCAACTTTTTTCTGTGGTTATAATTAGCTTCATTGATCTTTCTATTTACCTTCTGGGCCATCCTCCCGAATAGGTGCTAACTTTCTAGATCTCTTCCAGGCAATCCTCTTGACTGGATTCATGAGGGTGTGCCGCAGTATGCAACACAGTGTTGTTTTTCTAGCACCACCACCAGACCAAACATCTGACTGACAATTTAAGATATTATTAGGTAGAGGATAATTTTCTAGTAGTGCCACATTTATGGCACTACATTTTGATATTGGTGTTGTTTTACAGATCCACATTTAGAGAAAACGTTTGACTGTTCTTCACACCCCTGGTATAGTGACAGTGCAAGTTGTTGTTTGTTCTTGAAACATTATCCATGGATTTGCAGTACAGTACTGACTATGGAAATATTGGCTGTCTGGGTAGAAAGCTTGTTTTTGGTAGATATCCTATACTGTGGTCTATGTAAAAATCTGGAAGATGGGTAGTAAATGCCATCACTACTGTTGCTATTTTATTTCATTATTGCCTGCCAGATTTGAAGACCGGCTATAAGATTTCTAAGAAAAGCAATGTTGAAGCAGATCAGTCTGTTTAGCTAGATCACCATTACAAAGTACTGTATATCCATTTAAATTGGTAAAACATGGGGTAGTGTCACAGACAAACTGTCAGTATCACTGTAGGTATTGTAACAAATGTGGTAGACTGGTGGTATTTGTATTGCAAAGCTAATCTATAGAAGATAACATCTCAAACTCAGAAAAGAAAGAATTTCATAAAAGCTTTTATTGTGTTTCTCAAAGTCTGGTTACCAGACAAAACTTACAAAAAGTTATCATTCAGTTTCTACTACACATTTATACATTTCTGTGCAATTCTGAGTTTACACACATAATCCTGTCACCTCTTGAAAAGTAAAGCAAAAGACATCTGGTTGAGAGGAACAGAAGTCAACAACA
This sequence comes from Helostoma temminkii, assembly GCA_900302695.1. Classification (NCBI taxonomy): domain Eukaryota; kingdom Metazoa; phylum Chordata; class Actinopteri; order Anabantiformes; family Helostomatidae; genus Helostoma; species Helostoma temminkii. Next base: position 33,390 of record OMLM01004001.1, on the reverse strand, counting down.
TAAATATCTGACTTGGTAGAGGGGCACAGTAGTTTAATTATATACACCAGTTTAAGTTACAAAAAATTACATACAATAACCAGACAAAACCAACCAATACTCCAAGTCAGTCAGAAGTCCAGTTATTATGTAGAGAGATATTTACAGATACTGTATGTGTTCAACGCACAAATATTGAGTTCCAAACACAAAGTTAAAAGAAAGTTATGAACTTTTAAATGCAGAAATTGTTTCCATTCCTGAACTGTTCAGTTTGAGCTGGAACTGATGACATTTGTGCACTGAGGTTCACAGAAGGAGCCAAAGCGCCCGTAGACATCTTTGGCTCTAACAGCAAAATGATAAGTGGAACCAGACTGAAACTGGGTCAGCGTACAGGCCATAGGCAAAGGAAGGGCTTTCACCTCCCCAATCTTCTTCCAGTGCTGTTGCGCTGAATTGTTGTTAGAGTTGTCTTGATGGAAGGCATAGAGGTGATAGCTGTCGACAGGTGCACAAGTCCGATCAGTTTCTGTCACACACCAAGACAGCACTATGCCAGTTTGACTCGGCACCAGCTTCAGTTGAGGTTGCTGAGGAGGTGAGGTCCGCTCAGCCTCTGGGGGTAGGCGTGGAACCACAGGTGCTGGGGGGAGAGGAGGCAGTACAATGCTGGAGCCCCTGGTTGGCGTAGCAGTGGTTACAGTCCGGGATTTCATGGTCGACTCCTATAAATAAGAAAATTGTTATAAGAGTGGTCCTATTAACATTATGGAGAAAGATTCTCATAGAACAAGGTAAATGAATTGTCAACAGTCAAATGCTAATGGTAGCTGTACAAGCAGAGTATATGGTCTGCAGACCGTAGTTATTAGTTACAGTTTTTTAAGTTACAGTTATTCCAAATGTATTCTTTAAATAACAATGACCCAAGATATCATACAAGATTGAACTACGATTACATTTAGTTGGTGCATCATATGGAAAATGCATTTTTAAATCCTCACCAGTGGGGGGCGGTGGTGGACCGTCAACTGGGGATTGCTGGAAGCGTTCTGATTGCTTTGTGGGGACGACCTTGCACCTGTGCCTGAGGGCAAAGCATGCATCAAAGTTATTTGCACGCAAAATGGTTTTATTAAAACATATTTCATTAATTATAATCAAATACTAATGTGTTGTGTCTAATAGTGGTATTATGTAGCACACTACAGACGATAGTGTCTGTGTTAGCTCTGTGTAAGTGAAAGCATATAATGTGTTGGTCTTACTGTTGGGAATGCTGACGACTGTGTTTGGACGCTGGGTTGGTGAGGGAACTGCAACAGTGGCATTCTTCACTCCTGTCACTGAGAGCATACAGTAAAATATAACTCAATACCATATTTATAAAGGTACACAATCAATGAAATAAAAATCCAGTGTTTACCTTACCTTGCACATCATCATCGTCCTCAGTGAGGTCGATGACAGAGCCTTTAGGTCTTGCTGCTGGAGCAGCTGATTTGGATAGATTGGATCCTGTAGCTTGATTGTCTGAAAAGAGAATGAAAATGCTGATGGCAAAAAAAACAACAACAAACAATCAAGAAAACCAAAGGAGGCTACAAAACAACTACAATGCAGACTGCACAGAAAGGCACATTGCAAGTTTTGGAACTGGCCAAAGGACAGCAGAGAAGACATTTTAAATACAGGTATACACAACATCCTGTTAACTGAAGCACATCCCCACCTGTCTTTGATGTCAAAGATGTCCCTTGTGGGGGTCCTGGAGCAGTGGAACCTGTTGCAGCTGGCCCTGATGTTGCAGGCGAGGAAGATGACGACATAGCTCCAGCTACAGAGACAGACTGGGCTGGCGTCCTGGCTGTGGTCACAGATACTCCAGCATTGGGTGTAGCTATCGCCCCAGCGCCTCCTGGATAGACAGCTCGGGCAAGAGAGATTTGGGCAGAAGACGTCTGGCCAGTGGAGGCTTGCAGTGCTGGGACGGTGGCAGCAGCTGGGGCAGAGGCTGTGGTGGTGGTAGAAGCAGGCTTGAGTATAAAAGTAGCAGTAGAAGCAGTGGTTTTAGCCTTGTTCAGTGAACCGGCGGCAGACAAAGAGGAGACAGGAATGTTGACCAGTGTTCCTGCCTGGCCATTGGTCATTGATATGGGCAGCTGGATGAGAAGCGGCTGGCCTGTAGCCACCATGCTGCTCCCAGGAGCAGTCTTCAGCAGCAGGGTGCCTGTGGGACTCTGAGTGGTGATGCCAGTGGCCAAAGTGGAAGCAGCATTAGAGGTAGAGGTGATCAGCTGGAGGATGGGGGCCTGTGGAACCATGGCGGTAGAGGTGGTTGTTGGGGCTGGAGCAGATGCAGGGGGTTGTGGACCTGTATTTACTGAGAAAAGAGAAATGTTTGGGTTCAGAAAATGACATTTCAAATGCATTACATTCTGTCCTTTACTCATCTGCTCCTTATTACTTATAGTCCTTAACCATAAGCAGATTTAGTATACCAGTGTATTTAAAAATGCAGGACAGGAAATAGCAGTTTCATTTAAACATGTTAATGATAATGAAACAACGTGTCACCTCTGTGTCTGGCTGGGCAGATTGGTAGGATTAATTGATTGTTGGTTTTTGTATATAAAAAAAACATTTTTTGCACTGTGAAAGGAAACCATGACATCCAGAGAAAAACCATACAAACGTATGGCAAAAATGCAACTATGTCCATATGGATATACCATCAAAATAACCAAAATAAAAAAAATACAAAATAAGAAAATTTTGCTACTCACCAGCTGTGTTGGATGAAGAAACTGTTGTTGGAGTCTGCTTTACCTCCAAGGACGTCCGGACTGGCCTGTTTAGAAAGATTGCTTATTCTTAAAAGTTGTTTATGCTAAGAGCTGTTGGTGTCCGTGACAAGAAGAAGAATTCATTTCATAGGTTGCTGATATTTGATTTTATTCCATTTCATACAGCCTTTGAACAACTTGTGGCATAAATAAAGTACGTTAAAGCATTTATCAATATAGTTCAGTGTTTTCATGTGTGATGCCAGGTCCGCAAACCTCTGTGTCCAAGTCACCAGGGATTAACATCCCTGTCCATATGAAATACTTTTTATGAATGCTGTCACGACTAGAGGTGCAGTGAGAGTCGCAATTAGGCAAAATGTCTTGATAATTTCAATAATGCATAATGACAAGTGTCCCAGTATGCTTCTGTTCATGTAAAATAAGAGTGTCAAAATGACACAGTAGTTCTTTCCTCATATTCTCGAAAAAATTCAGGTCTTCTCTTCACTCGCAGTATTTCATTGATAACATCACGTATTTCTCGCCAGCTGTCACAGGACAGCAAAGGGAATCGACGCTCAATGTACATCCTCATTGTCCTCCTTAAGTTCATGGGCAGCGCCTCCTTTCCCAGTAATCCAACATAGTTGACCTTTGCAACCCAGTCACAATAGTCGTCATATGGGACTAAGTAGCGGAAAATGTAAGACGCGTAGCGGTCAGGCCTGGGACTCCCTGAGCTTCTTTTGCAGTTGAGGAACAGCACTTTCTCCAAGTGGGAAGTGATTGTGCGGAGTTTAATGTCTGCTTTGCATTTTCCCTCGCTGTATTCTGACAGCTTTTTGGCCATGGCAATGTGACGTGACATGTCTTTCTGTTCCTCCATTTCCTCTTCGTCCTTCTCCTTCTTGACAGATAGTGCAGGAGTCTTACCAACAGAGGGCACCACTCTCTCTCTGGGCACATCAGGCACATCAGGCTCTACTGCTTGGCGACGGAGTACGCTGTTGGGAGGAGAGGTGCAGTTTTAACTACACTCTGCAGTGCCCGAGGAAACGCTCAGGCTTCACATTGTAGAACGTCACAAGACTCAGGACCTGGACCCACGGGGGTTTATTTTGCAGGTGCATAACAAAGACTGGGACCAGTCTTACAAAATATTTGGATGAAGTTATCAGTTTTTAAAAAAAAAAAGTTGATCCTGACAAACCGAACCAGGGCCATGGAATCAGGGTTTCCAAAAAGGTATGGATTTGGAGAATGTAAGGATTCTTTATTCAGTCCATTAGTTTTAAATTCAGTTTCTAGTGACTACAGATAGCAACCTGGGACAATGTCAACTTTGCACGATGAGAACGGCTTTGTGTGTAGTACTGGCTTCAGTCCGGTATTGTCACGTTCATACAAAGGCCAAATTATATTCACATAACACCAAAGTGCACACACTACTCTATGAGTTAAAGTTAACATGTTTAATACATTGATGCTGTGAATTTTTCAAACTCAAAATATTTAGCCACATGATGACATGAGCTTGCAATGAAGTGATAATATCACTTACAAGGCAACATCAAAAAGTCTTTGCTAAATAGATAAAGTATATAGCATGGTTGACAGGGCTCTAGATGACAAATTGCTCTAGGCATGCTCACACTTACCGTTGAGGGTTGTTTGCAACAGTTGTAGTCTTGGCAGCAGCAGCCGCCGCCGCAGCAGCAGCAAGAGCCTGAAAATCAGAGAATACACTGTCAGGACATTTCCAGAAACTATCGCTTGCATATCAGATTTTTAACACTTTTGAGAGAAAAACAAAAAGGAAAGGAAAATGATGTCTTACCTCCTGTTTCTTTTTGTTCTCTGACAGCTGATTGGCCTCTCCAAACTTCTTTGACAGTCGAGCTATTTTGGCCTAGAAAAAATAGAGAAGGGGATGGACTTTCACTTTGGGTGTTTAACTGCAAGGAGAATTTTAGCAGCTCCCAAGCTACATGCTATTGATCATGAAAAAAGCACCTTACAATGCATGTGTTCTCATTATAGAAAAATGTGTTTTACAGTGTCAATCTCTCTGTTTACCTGGAGTGTGTTAATGGCAGTTTGGTGTTTTGTTGCACAGTCAATCTTGTCTACTCTGTCTTTCAGCTCTTGGAAATGTTTGTCAAAAATGGTCAGCTCCAATATCCTCAGCCGTTCATCCACAAGCTGTTGCACAATCTAGATAAGAAAAGCAAGCAAAGAGGCACAAACTCATTTTCCATAAGAAATGCATTAAAGCAGAGAGTTAGAGTAGACATGGGGAAAAGGCTTAAGGACAGTTGCATACAAACCATTCCAAGTTTATGATGACTGCCAGCTTTGGCAGTAATTTTGAGTTCCAGTTGTGCTTCTAACTCCTCACGTTCCATCTTGGGCCTCTTCCCCTCTCTTTTCACGCTTTGTGTGTCTTTTTCAAAGCCCTCTGATAATGTGCGCTTCAGTCCTGATGTTGACCCCTTCTCCTCTTGAGCTATTTGGGAAGATAAAGTTTGCCACCGCCTTTATCCACTCCTTAATTTTACAAATAATATGCATTTAAGGTATGCACTGTACTGCATAATATGCTATGCACTATTCTGTTTCCAGTTAGTGTCATTCTTGCAAATGTAGCAGGAACAGAAAAGGTAAAACTGAATCACACTAACCATTTTTGTTCAGCACAACAATTGTGCTGATGTTTGCTTTACCCCTTAAAATACTCCATCAACAGTCAAACAGCTGGACTTTATCAGTCTAACAAAAATTACACCTGTAGAGTGACATCGGCTGGGTATTTAAGCTTAGGCTTGGAGGCTACGCGTGTGTGATGTTGCTCATTTAGCATCATAAACAATTGCATAAACACTGTTTTTGGAGCCTGACCCATATTAATTTAAAATTATATCTTGGTCTGTCCAGCACTAGTTTTTTATGATACAATAGCTCACAAATCACTGACCTTGTAATGAAAAAATCTCATTTGAGTGTTAAACTTCAACTAAAATTCAATAATGGCATCACATGCTGAGCAGAATCCTGAATCCTACAATTTCCATAGCCTTCCATTTTAGGCCAACACTGATTTAACTAAAGCACAAGAATATGAATGGTGCATATACGTTTATAAAATACTCTCGCTTTTACTTGTGGATTTTTACCAATATTTACCAATACGAAACATTTCCCTTAAGCCATTAGGCACAATTTCACTTTCATACCTGTATTAGATGGTGGCGTAGATGATGGCCGAGGCAGCTTTGTGGTTTTTGTAACATCAGTTTTTTCCTTTTTGGTCTCTACTTTCATGAGGTCCACCTCCATCTTTTCCTTGCTGATTGATCCTTTCTTCACATCTTTGTCATCCTTCTCTTCTTTCATGTCCTCGTCTTTGACTTCCTTTTTTTGCTTTAGATCCACACAAGATGACGAAGCTGGATGAGAGGAGGAAGGACAGGAAGGAGAGGAATCGGACATTATAGTTTTAGGCGAAGAAGGCTTTTCATCTTTTATTTTGGCTGTGGAGGCCTCAGTGTCCTTGGCCTTTGTAGAGTCACTATCTGTATCCATTGGTTCTGTGCTGTCAGTTACTGCAGGTGGTACAGGCGAACATGGAACCAAACCTTTAACTGATTCCTGTGTCGAATCCACAGCTTGGTCCTCGGTTGCAGTCTGTCCCTGCTGAGAGAAAACATTAGAGAGATAATTAAGTTTTTGTGCTGCAAGTCTTTTTAAAAATATATATTTTCCAAAAACAATTTTAAACATTTACCTCTTTATTTTCCGACTTTGAAATGATAGTGCCATTTTTCTTATTTTTCTCAGGTACGTCGGTTGCTGGTGGAGCAGACTCAAACGATGAGGATGATGAAGGATCTTTCTTCTCCTCATCCTCTTCCATCTTTTTCAGTTCAAAATTTAGAGAGTGGAATGGTGATGTGGGAGACAGAGTATCTTCCTTTGCTTCTGGACTTTGTGAGGAGGCTGGGGAAGGGGACAGATTTAGAGACAGAAAAGGAGCAGGAGAAGTAGGTGATGTAGCATGAGGGGAGTTTGAGTCCGAGGTGCTGTTTTGCTCTTTGTCCCCCATTTTTTGTCCATCCTCTTTGTGCGTGCCATTCATCAGAGGTGGAGGAGATGCGTCGGACAAACCTGGAGCTCCTGTCAACAAAGCGCTGTGAAGACTTTCCAGTTGTTGGCGATCACTGATCTTCATAGTTTTCTTGGCGCGGAAGATTTTCTTCTTCTCCTCTGTCACAACAACTTCCATTGCTGCCTGAGGAGTGACAAGGAGCTATTAGATGCTACCAAAGGGCAAGATGAATCTGGGAAAGATCTACAAAGCCATAGTGAGAGCTACAACACTAAAATGCACAGTGTATTTCTAAACTGGTCCTCGATGAAACGCACTACACAGTAAAGAAATTGCTGCAATTGTTGCCTCTTTTTCAGAGGCAACACTAGAGGTCAGTATAAACCCTGTGGCTTTCTTGTTTCTTCTTTTCTGCACAACAAACTAGTCAGTTACCCAACTGCCTGTTTTGTTTTTTGTTTTTTTTGTTTTTAACTACAAATTTGACTCAAATCAGGTACATTCCCACTGCGTGACTGCTCTCTGTCCTAAATGACTACAATCAGAATTCACCCCAGTGTGCCAGAAACCTTTTTTTATGCCAGTCAGAATAGCTTTATCTGCTCTGACAATTTTCCCTGTCTTAATTTTCTGATTAATGTATAGATTTTATGTTTACCTAAGCCCTGATCCAGAAAACAGAAGTTAACAACAGCAGCAGCAGTCTACCCATCCCCCACCGTCCCAATTGGTTCAATCCTCAGCCAATGAGAACAGACAAATTCAGGCTGTGCTGGCAGCAGTAAAGAGGTTATGCAAAACATGACAGATTTTCCGTACATAGCTCTGATTGTTGCACACATTGTAGTGTTAAGGCTAGTTGTGATATTTGTACACATTTAACGTACATTCATTTGATCACGTATATAATGACTTAAACTTGTTTTTACTGGAGTCAGAATTAGAGGCTGTGTGCTGCAGGAGCCTTGGATGCAGTAAAATTCTAATTTTACATTCAAGAAATGTGCTATACTGTCATGTAGCATGCAGTGCACATTATAATTAAACATCTATAAGTAACTCACCTTCAAGCCGAAAGGTCCTTGGTCATGGATTTACCACAGCACTCTTCAACAAACTAGGGGGAAAAAAAAGAGAGATATTTTTAAGTAAATGTTATAATACTCTTCCAACTAGGATTAACTATCCATGAACTCCAGAGATCATGAAAATCATAAAGTCAAACTAAATTTAGATCCCCTGAATTAGAAGTCTGTATCCATTGAGCTGTAATCAGCCTCGGGCTTCAAAAGGAGAGATTTTACATATTTCATTATACTGCATGTGCAATTACGTTGATGACGAAGAATATCCACACTTATTAAGAACTGAAATAAACCAGTTGGTTAATCACCCAACCAGGCTACAGGCATTAGACAAGTTTAAAAACTATTACATTTGAACATGAACATGTTCACTATTTTTCTTAATCAGCCTTATCTGTTAATACACCTCTAATGTTGTATTATACAACAAGAAGCAGACATGTTTAAGCTAAATCTGTCTCTTGGTCTCCAAGCAGGAACAGAACACCTAAACTCAATCATCATTCAAGAAATCTCATCTGATGAGAGCAATAAGCTGATTCAGTTTTACACTAATCTGGTTAGCTTGGCCGTTACTGCATTGCTGTCAGCTGCATATACTGCACGACTGCACCTGACTGAGTCGCCTGACAAGTCCTCGATCTCTATCAATGTTTAATTTAGCCATGTGTGTTTTGCAACTTAGTCAGATGTCACATGTGCACGGAAAAAAGCAACAATCACTAAGAGGAGCTGGACTAAGGGGATGCTTAACTGTGAAAAGCTGAGCGGCACACAGATGCTGGCGCATACGCACAACACTGTAGGCCTGCCTGCCTTCATAGCAGCAAGGAAGGATACCTGCTGCAATGACCATAAACTCCTCATTGTAAATATAAGTGAGAAGATCTGTTACATTTAAGACATAATTGAATTACAATGTAAGCCTGACTTTTTGCATGAGTCAGGATAAACAAATACAGAGTGGTGGAAATTGCGAGCACGATCACTGGTACACTTCACATTCCAATGTTACTACACACTGCGCAGAGCACAATATCCCCTCCCCCATCATACGGCCTCATTCCCTGCGTCTGGATTCGGTGTAGAACCTCAAAATGGCCGTCAGCTCTGCTGCTTGCTGCCAGGCTGAGCTCTCTGTAGCTAGCTGAGCAGGACTCTATCAGATATATCAGGTTGCAACAGCACTGTTAGATTCTGAGGCTTCAAACTACGGCTTCATTATGATAAACAGAAAGGTTAAAAAAGTAAATCTCTCAATTAACAACCAAAGTGTATATTTTCCATCTGTCCAACTCATCAGCTCATATAATATAAGCCACAGCTAATTAACAGATTTATATTGACTAGAAAAATTTTACATTTTACTTGTACCAAGTTAACTCAGTTCATCAGCCCATGTTTAGTAATGGGACTGTCTGAAGCTGCTGCAGTGAGTCCTCTACTGAACATGACCTGGAGAAATGCAGAAAACAGGGCGAACACTAACGTGGAGGGTGTGGCATTTGTTACGCATTTCTAGTTAGGCCACCTAATTTACAGAAATAATAAAACATGACTTTTTTAAACTTTTATTTAAACTCTCCAATATGCCTAATAAGAACTACTAATACTGACTATTAAAATATATTCCTTGCACAAATAATGTGTCTGAGGTGTAAGTGCATGGTCTGAATTGACAGCCTGTGACGTTTTCCTGCAAGTAACACTTCCTGTAACTATTTCCTGCCGATACAAAACACAAAAAAATATCCAACAACTATTTTTGCCTTCTAAAATTAATTACTAGTAAGATTAAATCGATGGAGTTTGACCACAGGGCACAGAACAAAGGGGTTACATAATTCCACTAGTTTGTGTCCTCAGTCAAGTTTAAGTTTAATAACTAGCTTACTGTAAAAAAGAAGGAATTATATCACATATGCCTTTTTGCTAAACTAAAGGAATCAAAAGTATGGGTTAATGAACTATTTAAATCTTCTCTTAGGTTGGAAAATAGGTGCTTGTCTTTTCTGCAACCTACATTTGCAACACTAGGTGACATGAGTCATGAGTTGCAGGTCAAGTGTCAAGTGGAAGTGACTCTGTCAAACTAGACATGCAAGTGTCTCCAACTGACTATGCAGTCCATCTTACAGATAAAGCCTCCATGACACCAACCAAAACAACAACTTGGTATTCCAACCTCACAACTAAGTAAGATTAAAACATTCTCTTTTGGAAAGTACCATTATCAATCCAGTTATGGGGAATGCAGTTTCAGCACTGACAGTTTACTAATCAAACCTTAACGAATGTCATTCAAAGCTGTTTTAAAAGACAAAGGGAAAGATGGATTGAAACACAAATCATTTCCAAATGGGAAATGGCACATAGATATACACGTGAAACCTGAAAACTTTCAATCTTCCCAGAACAACTTCCAGATTACGGCAGATGTTTTTTTTGATAAAGCTCCAGTTATTTCTCAATATGTTCCTGGTTGATAAGCTAGCCAAGTGATTTTCAAGTTTGTGTGTGGTAACCTATTGTGCTCTAGCTACACCAACTTTCCAAATACATCAATCATCAGCAACCAGAAGGTTCAGTGGCAATAGTGCATATTGCCACTGAACCTTTAAATATTTCATTTACACATACTGTGTGTCCGCATCTGGAGAAAGTAGAGCTAAATAAAATCTAGCATGATTTTGCACAACGTCTCTAAAATGTTTGTGTTGGGCAAGATGAGAGAATGCTAAAATCATATTGTGGTGCTAATTATGTTTTTATCTGAGAAAATGTGACTTCATGGATTTAATAAAGAAAAAAAAAGACCAAAGGAGAAAAAAAAAAAGCATGGTTACCTCCATGATTGAGATACTTCACACCTGTGTGATTCACATTCAGAGCAAATATCACAGAACTAAAAAGGCCGGTCTAAAATAAACACAACATTTGGACACAGAACATGCGTAGCTCAAGTTAGAAACAATGAGACAAACAGTCTTTAAAAAAGGCATACACACATATCTGCCATCACGCAGTGTTGCAGGTGACAAAATGTCCCCACCAGCATTGCTGATTAGCTAGTTAGTTGATGATTTACAGCAAACTCTCTGGGACACAAGATTGCCTTGTAGAATATTAAGGTTTCCAATTAAAAGGAAGAAACAAACCTAATAAATAAGCTGAAACCCTACTTTCTTTAACTAGCATAGCACCCTCTACAAGTAGTAGAAGCTAATGTTTAGAGAAGTGTGAAGTTGTGATGAAAAAACAAAAAAAACTCTTATATTTAAATGACAGACATGTTAAACACGCTTTAAAAAGCAAAGAAAAAACCTTTAGCTGAGACTGAGGCCTTCCATGTATTTGTTGTTTGAGGGAGCAGGGACTGGCTGAGAGGCCAGCAGGAGAACATAAAAGAAGGAGGAGGGGCACATTGAGGACTAGTCCATCTTGCTCCTTGCAGAGGTATGATCCATAAGGTGTGTGGCCTACATGAGCCTATAATGGGTATTATCTAAGCCCTTTAAAAATAACACTGTTCAATGTTGCCAACCTAGCAGTGTGTAGTATTTCTTAATATGAAACACAAAATGTCAGTGTTGTTTCTTATTGATGGCATCTATCAAATATCTCAAATATTTTAAGGCACCACAAATACTTACAATACAATGCCTGTGTCTACAACAGTTTGCAGTACAGCGTGGTGATTGTCAATACCAGCACTAGCTAGCAGCGCACAAACAGAGAGGAAGTACACTGCACCGACTGTTGCTTAGCAACACCCATCCCCCAACTCTAGCACAAACTAGTCCGTGGTATGGAAAGCTACAGCACGGACCAAACCATTCTGACAGAGGATGGGGGGTAAATAGTTAAAAAAGGTGAAGGACAACACATAAAACATGTCCATGTTCCAGGAATGAAATATTTTACCTTTATTGTGGTTCTGCATGAGCCTCAGACTCACCAGTGAGTCAAAAAATGTTAAGGGGCTTTTGTCCATTATTTCCATGTAGCTGTTTTAAGATGGCTGCTGCAGCAAAAGTTTATTTTCAGAAGAGTCAAATGATACTTGGAAACACTGGCACAGTCAAAACTAAACCTTTTCTGACCAAATTATATTGCCTCCTCTTGCCTCTCTACTGACTCTCACATCCAAACTCTATACATATGTCACACTCACCGCTGTGCAATAAACTGAGCACTTTCTGAACATGAGCTGAGCAGATAGTTAGCCTCAGCCTGCTATTATCCCTCTGTACAGCTGACCAGCGTAGACTGCAGAGGACCATACTTAGGCCGTAATGAGAGCCCATCTCAAGATCACGCTAAAGGACAGGTAAACTAGCTGTTAGTTAAACTGCAGAATATAAAAATACATTTAAAGTTTAAATAGCGTTAATTAATTTGTATTGTCTGACAAAAACTCTGCTATCCGCTAGAACTGCTACCTACCTACCCTAGATGAAAAAAATAAAATATTTAAACTTACTTATTTACATATACTGATACATGCTATTCAGCTAATAAGGATCACAATATTGCCAGTGTGTTACTTGGTAAAGTAAGCCACTGTATCTTAACAGTTTCCAGCAAGATGAGATGAGAAAAATAAGTAGCACTGATGATCCACAGCATGAAAACACGTTATTCCTTATCCCGAAGAACTCAGGAGGACAGAAAAATTGGGGTAACCCATGAAGGTTTGATAAATGTTTTGTTGGGCTTACCAATGAATCACACATGTTAATAAAAATCGTAAAGGGGAGGAGCCATTTTTATCCAACTTAAAACCTGAATGTTTAAAAAAATACCTACGCCTTTTTAAAGGCTTACCTTTACCAACAATAAAAAACTTACTTACTGAATATACAAACAAACAAAAAACAGAAAAACACATAAATAAATAAACACACTTTGAACATGACAAAGCAGCACAACATGCACTTTAGTCAGGGCCTAGCTAGCGGCGCACAGCCAGCGCTAAACTGCACACCCACAGCACACTTAACCTTGAGGCAGCTGCACCCGCCCTCCCCATTTCTCTCCCTCTCCTTCTCTCTATCACACACACACACACACACACATACACACACACACACACAGTCTGAAACAGTCTGTCCTAGTCAAACATGGACTCAACCACTTTCATGGGGAGAGAGTGGGGGTGGGGCATTTAATACAAAAGAGATAAAGTATTCAAGTAATTGGGAAAAAAAAGCAAAGCAAAGTACAGATTTGCTGGCAAAGCAGTTGAGGAGTTGTATTTTCTTGAGTTTCCACCAAAAAGTGAAATACCGCTAAGCATTTTAAGTGAGATTTGTTGGACGCATTTCGTTAAAACGAGCCAAAATGAGCCAAATGGACACTTTTGTCAGAAATATGAATACCACTACTCCCCATGATTAGCTATAACTGCCGCATTTGAAAATTATTTGTATGAAGAATTTATTAAATATTCTTCACATTTACAAGCAAAAGCTGTCACTTTTTAAAAACACACCATCATGCTAGCAGCGCACAGCAAGAAATTGGAGCACAGCTTGACACAGTGAGCAGTCTCTATCCGCCCAGCCTCTCCCACAGCAGGGAGGACTGCTGTTGAACAGACTGAACCATTTCAGCATGGGGGTGGTTCTTTATTCAAGAGGAACAAAGCACAGTCACTGAAAAACATACTTAGTATACTTACTTATTACATTTTATTTCAGTTTGAAGTTAGTGGGTTCTTCACAAAATAGTAATACAGTAATTTCTTAATTTCACTAGCTAAGAACAGACAAAAATGCCTTGTTGAAGAAGAAGCAGGCAGGAAATGTAACTGGAGATTACATTTAACTTTCACTTCATAGCTTTACCTGTCTTCATCAAAAAACCTCAGTTGAAAGAGTAAATCAAACATTTTTCATCACCCTCTGCCCTTCCCCCCTCTCTGCTACTGCAGAAGCACAAAATGGCCACCAGCGCTGCTGCGAACAGCATGCTGAGCACAGGCCTGAGCAGATCCTATAACAAGCTCCGCCTACTAAAAAAACCCTACAGTGTATACGCAGAAACCTCCATACTTGTACTTGTGGATCCAGAGAGAAAAATGATTTCAAATGTATGTCATAGTCATGTATGTCATTCACCTTTGAATTGAGGTTAAGAGTTTTACTGTTGTGGGCACAGTCCACATGTCACATGCTCACTATCAAGCTGAAAATGTGACTGGAGAGCTAACAAAGCCAGTTAACATTTTTCAGCTAACAAGTTGAGGGGCTGTACTGGTACATGTTTTATGACCCTCGGTCTAGATAACCAGCTAATAAAATTACATTTTCTCCTTCAGGATGCTGTGCTTCAACCACTATACCAAACAGTAATCCTGACTCTTGTGACACACAGACGACGCTGTCTTTATTAGTTATTAACCAAACACTAACAATTTTTAACATCTAATATTTTCTACAGGGTATAAATACTGTAGAGAAAAATATCTCAGCTAGTGACAGCAGAGGCTGCATTCCAACAATACTGCGCACTGTGCGCAGTCCTCACTCCCCCACCCTCACTGCCTGCATCTGGATTCACTGAAACTCAAAATGGCCACCTGCTCTGCTGTGCGCAGCCACACTCAGTCTGCTATATCTAGCACAACATCATATCATGTTACAGCAGCACAACATCACTGAAAACTATTGTGCCTAATTCCCACCAATATATTTAGCTTCAGCTTCAGCTGAGTATTTAGCTAAATCAACATTTAGAAAAGAAAACAGGTGTGTTAGTATGTGGCTGATCCACTACTCATGGCTTCACACATTACAACATCAGGTCCACTTACAATGTACACTGTAAAAGGGCTGTTTGCATTTGAACACTGACTTCAATTAGTAATTCAAAATTTTAACATTCTTACACTCAGCCAAAGCTCCACCACCTTCCTTAATGACTCTACTAAAAACCTCCATAAAACAGAGACAGTGTGCTCATGGCAACCAGATTAGGCGTTTGTGCTCGACAAAATAAAGCTCCTTCACTCAAGCACCTGCCAGATTTACACATACAGCTTTTCTCTGTGGAGTTTCTATGTTCTTCCATTATTTGCATTCCTTCTGGGAGCTGCCAGTTTCCGATCACAGTCCAAGGACAAGTCAGCTGGACTGGAAATTCTGAATTGCCCAGAAGTGTAAAAGTGAATGTGGATGTATGTTTTTTTTCTAGATATACTGACAGCCTGCAAAAGTACAGTGCCTCTCACCAGTCATGTCTGGAGAGGGTCCAGTCTCACATGAGGCTAAACAATATGACTGACTAATTTAACACTGCTGATAGATACACACATATAGTGCTATTACTGCAACTTAATGATATCACAATATCATTCACGTCTGTGCACATGGGATACTTAAATGTCTTAAATAGGAGAAATTTGCTCAAAAAGATGTTGGTCTGTGAAGGTTCTCAGTCATACAACACACAGGGAGGTGTTAAGTGTTAACGACCCCTGACTCCACAGTGGTTATAAGCCTGCAACTCCAGCCAGTCAGTCAGAACTGATGAAGGCCAAACGTCTTCAAGAACCAAGAAATAAGTCCAGTTCTTAACAGAACCTTTGGATCAAAAAGATGTAATTTTTGAGTATTTTCAACATTTTACCATGATAAAACATCATACATGTTAGCAAGAACCATCATTTGTGCAGTAATGCAAGTTGTCTGTGCCTGTACAGTAGTTCATTCACTCAACTGCAAATATTTAATAGACTTAGGCAAATAAAACATACTGCCTGTTAAAGTAAACACGAATCAACAATCACAAATATTACAATTCATGCTATTCTGTATGATCACACAGTTTGCTCAGGTACAGTAATTCTGAGTGAACTGTTGCATGTTGCTGAGCCAGCAGCCGATCATTGATTTTTCCTGACATTCCTTCATGTGTGTCTATTTGTGTCCTGTTTTCCATTCTCTGAAGTAGCTGCATTGCTGTTATACGTTAGACAAGCTAAAAGATATCTCCAGATATCATATTGTGAATATTATTTGAAATTTCAATTCCAATAAAACTGCTAGGGGACTGCAATTTTCAACAATCACACCCATCAATTGTAGCAGCTGAGTAAATCTGACGCCTATATTTTCAAGGCCTTTTAGTACAAACATATAGTGTTTTCAATAAAAAAATACAACTTGACAGAACTTACGGATGATTCAAATCAAAATAATACAATCAAAGAAAATTATTTCAAAAAGATATATATTATACATCATATATACAAATCTGCACTGCTTGTGCTTAGCCTGCCACTGCCCAAATGCTTAACGCGTATTTTTTTTTCTTTCAAACCAGTAGAGCAAAGCAATGGCTGAGTAGAAGGAAAAGGGAAGAAAAACAGATAGGGGAGGGGAGGAGGTGGGCAAGACCCGGAGTTTCCATGTGTATCAAGCAAGCACATGGTGATTGTTCTTCAGCCACGCACTGCTGTGGGAGGTTCATGTCATGGCTACAGACAGGCAAATGTATGTTGACCAGCACACTACAGACTAAACAAAATACATCT
>OMLM01003998.1:67795-95578 GCA_900302695.1 Helostoma temminkii | reverse complement strand
AAGGGTAAAATGTATAGAATATGCCTCCGTGAATTGTGAATAAAAATATATACTATATATATATATATATATATATATATACAGCAGAGCAAGGGTACATTGTGGACTGAGCACTGAATCAGAAAAAAAGCAGTCACTCGGATAGAGCAATTTTCAAAAATGCCCTTGGCAAGTCACCTGTAAACATCAAAGGTAACTCCTGGAAGATCGGGGCACTGAGTGAAAGTCTCTGGAGGAATGTAACTTATATTTCCTCTAGCTGTCAGATTCTCCATGAACATCTTCTTGCTCATGCCTTCTTCCCAGTGGATTACACCAAAATCTGAAATCTTAGTAGAAAAACAAGAATTCCTGAGTAGTACAAAAGCATAGTATATTGCTCTGCAAACAAGATATGTCAAGGGATCACTGTCAGCATCCACATCATCGACGCTCTCATCAGCTCTTTTTTTGTACTGATTTTCTAACCTTGGCATGGAGATGACCATCTAGCAGGATGTTAGATGTCTTGAGGTTAAGATGTAGCAATGGAGGATCCATGCTGTGGAGGAAATTCATGCCCATTGAGGTCTCATGAATAATCTGGAACTTCTTTGCCCACGTCAAATTGTGACTGGCTAGGAGGTTGTTCAGTGAACCATTACTCATGTGCTCCATCACCATGCCAGTTGCTTCACTGCACAGTCCATAGATGGATGTAATGTACTTGAATCTTACTTTGACAATGTCTGATGCTTCTTCCATTATTCTCCTGTGATAAGAAAAATATATGTCAATAAATAGGCTCTGTTCGAGGTATTTGAAACTTTGACCCCTAGCAACATTAGTTTCTTATTATTATAGAGGTAAAAAGATTAACGAGACCTCAATATTGTTGTAAAGTTCATTGTTAAGACTCACCTGTAAAAGTTTTTGGAACACAAAGTAGAGTCGAAACATTTCAAGACGCATTTTTCTCGCCGCTGCTTGAACTTGACCTGGTACACCTGACCACATCTGCTTTCTGCCACCTTGATCCAGTCAACCTCAAAGTCATCCTTCTTGAAATTCCTCGCAGGTTCGACAAGGCAATCCATGAGTACAGAGATCGTCTCTGATACAAGCACTGCCTCTCTTAAAGACTGGGTTTATCCTCTGGATCAACATCGACAGTGGGACAACAGGGAATGAGAAAAACGAAGAGCATGAAGTCACTCCAGTACCAGTACCTGCTGTCTGTGAGAAAGGTATGTGGAGTAACAAACAGTAGGCAGTTCTGTCAACCTGTGGGAGGAGCTTAGGTGTAAAACTAGTTTATACTGCAATGTCGCAAATCCAGTTTCTATTTACCAAAACTGCTCACCTAAGTTTCTGAGACATTTTTTATGACTTGTATTTCCAGTTCAATGACACAGCACTCACACTCATCTCATCTAAGGACAACTAAGCAATAAGCAATGTCTAGAAACAGACTTTGACTAGTTGGTTCTTGTTCTGGTGGTGTGTATATATAGTAAATAAAATGCCTAATGAACAATCCACTATATATCCACCAATAAACTACACTTTAACAAGCCACTTATTCTCCAGCAGCTGCAGCAGAAAAACCAGCAACCTCACAGTGCAGGTTAAGAATATGTCAAAGCTCTGTATCACCACTGTGAGCATGCATGTACTTGCATTACAGATGTTAAAAAAACATAAATATGTTTATGCAGTCACTTTGGGTTTGTGTGTGTAAATGATTAAAATTTTTAAAATATTAAAATTTAAGATGAAAACATGGTTTAGTGTTAGGGTTTGGGTTGGACCGAGAATGTCATAAATTAATTTGATTTGCACAAAAGTTATAAATTTTAAAAAAAACATATTTATATATCTAAGATAATAAAACACAAACAATCATGGTTGTTCATGTCTTTGTAAAACACATCCATTGAATGTACAGAGTGAAAGTGTGAAAAATAATGGCAACGGTGTTTAAATAACAGGTTGAACTGCCTTTGGCAGCGATAACCTCAAGCAAGCACTCCTGTAGCTGTGGATTAGATCTGCACAATGGCCAGGAAGAATTTTAGACCATTTCTCCTCCCAGAACAGCTTCAGATCAGCCTTTTTGTTAGGACGTCGAGTGTGAACAGCTCTGTAGAGGTCATTCCACGGCATCTCTATTCAGCTGAAGTCTCTGTTCTCACTGGCCCACTCCACAATGCAGATGTTGTGTCTCCACAGTCATTCTGTTATAGGTTTTATTTTTTGCCGAGCTGATATTATCCTGTAGGATACCTTGATAAACAAATTTCTCCTCAACAATGGCAAGTTGTTCAGATCCATGTCTGTCATTGTTTTCTGCAAATTTCACATTTGTGATAAATGTACTTACCACCTGAACCACAACCACTACATTTGAATGGCATCTGGTTTCTCTATAATTGGCGGTAAAATGAGATGATTCTAAGGTAAATTGTCTAGTTTTCCAAAGTATTGTGACAACACATTAGGATGACTTTACTGTGAGTACAAAATGTCAGGGATAAAGGCAAGGAGACAAAAAATAAGTTTGAAAATGCATTTCAATACTCTGTTGGCAAAGGTCAAGCATTCATTGTGTGTCTAGCTGACTGTGATAGTAGCCATAGCTGAGCCTCACTTCTCTCATGCTAATCACTTACAGTCAGTCTGGCTGGTGTTCCTTTCTCTGTTAACACACAGAGAAAATAAAATTGTATTAAAAGCTTTTGGACTGTTTGTGAAGACGTATTGTTTTCAACAGATAAGGAGGGAATTCATTTGCATTATGCTAGCTGCCTGTGTTTGGAAATGCCGCTTCTAGTTCAAATTAGAGACTGCCTTGTTCTATGCTGGAACTGGTCATGCAACTCATTTGGCACACTGTAAATTAATCTATAATTAGATGAATTGCAAATTTAGCATTGCTTTAAGCTGACTTTGAGAGTCTTTCACTGAAAAAAAATGTGATGAACTACAACCACTTTAGTTCCCAGTGTTTCAATGCATTTACTTACTTTTACTTTCTTTACTTTCCCGCAACTGTGGATTTCATGTTTCTGCATCATTAAATAAGGGTGTTATATCAAAACTTCTTGGCTTATGCAAGAGGACAGTAGAAAGTAATAGGAACTTCTTTTAGCAAACAAAAACGCCTGCCAGCACCTTCACTTTTATACCCACCCGCTGTTCTGTTTTATAGGTTTATCTGTTATACTTTACTACCACTCAACCGCCTTTGCAGCTGATTTTATCTAGGGACATACGGTGTTTCCTTGTAATGTTGAAGAAAGAGACAGATATGAACTTGGATGCGTACATTTACAGATACACACATATATAATGTGGGTCACTAGTAGCTTTGGCTGTCATATAAATATTTGGGCCATCTCCCTTGGGTTTCTTCATTCGGTGCACATAGCACATTTAGACTCAATATCATTCCTGCTGAGAGCATGACGTAAATCTCCACCACAAATTCACAATTGTGTGAAACTCTCACCGGGCAGCCATCCGTCTCTCGCCGTCTCTGTCTTCCCATACCTTTTAAACTGTAAATATAAAGTTTATTCTTTATGATTTTGGTCCATAATGCAAGTCTCGTGGCCACGGTTTCTTCTCTGCTCTGAGATGGCTCTTTGTTCAGGCTTTCACCTCTAAAGGTTTTGTATTAAATTCAATAGGATCCCTGCAGCCTACTGCTCCTTTTAAATCTGCTCACTCACCCTGTGGGGCTGAGGGAAGCAGAGGATGCACATCTGTGGGATCATTTGCATTTAGACTTATAGTCCTACAGCTTATGTCTATGTTGTCATCAGGTTGCAGACACACAAAATGAAGGCTTTAGACGAACACAGATTGATTATTTAGCAGCACATTGATACACTGTATATCATTATGGAGGGCTGCTTTTACCTGAGATATGAGAAATCATGACCAGAATTACTGATCAGGAAACAGGTAAGAGCATTTTCATTAAATACAGTTAATCCTGTTGCATTACATGGCACAGCTACACTGAAACCTGTTTATCGCCATTGCATTTATTTACTGCATCTTCACTGTTCTTTTATTGGATTTCTTAAATTAAAGTCACCCTAACCCTTCAACTCTCTGTGTATGGGCAGCCATGGTAATAGATACATTTAGCATGCACTGACAGCCATAGTTTCATGCTTCACTAACTCACAATATTATTTAGGACAGACTCTGGATTGATGTTCCAATGAAAACCAGGCACTCGTGATCAGATTCCTGATATGCTACCTGAGGGGAGAGGTCTGTCTTCAGTGACTGAACCCACATCTCGCAGCTCAGCCAATCGCATTAGCAGGCTCCACCACACTGAGTGAGCCGACTGGCGAGAACTAAAGGCTTTTCACCTGCCCCTCGTGTCCTCTAATAACTAACCAGTTATATTGTCTCTTATCCATATTCTGTGAGCATAGACCGTGCCAAACATAACCTCAGAAAATGAAGAAGTGTGGGGGCATTGAAGTGCCTAATCTGTTATGTACTGTGGCAAATGGTGGAAGTGTAAGCTCTGTGTTTTTGACTGGAACATAAATTGGTTCCTGTGTATCTCCCATGCTGGCTATGTTTATTTAATCAAATCCTTATCCTATGCAAATATTTTAGCACTTGTATTTCCGCAGAATTACATTAATGTAAAGTACATGAAAGAGGACCATGAACTTGTCACTTGAGACACAGGATGCCTAGGATTACTGGGGAGTAAATCCTACATATCTCTTGACAAATATGCTTGTGCACTGGTTCAAATCACTGGATCAATTTAGAAAACTTGCTTAATACACAGCAGAATTATATTCTTCAGATAAACTTAGCATGGTGTGCAGACTATGATTTAAAGTAAATTAATTAATTTATAATAATTAATACTTCCCTGAGTCCCGAGTCTGATGACAGAGAAATATTCTGTTAGTAGCAACAGCTGCTGGCAAAATGCTATAGCAGCTAATCTAACGTCATACGTTTTGTCAGTATAAAAAAGCAATACTTAAGTAATAAAATACTGAAATACTTTTATTTCCAGACGGCCTTTTTGTATTATGTGTTTTTGTTGTTGCTGTTGTTTTCCCAGAGCTTTACTATAGCTGTTTTGCTTTTGTAAAGTGAACTTTGTGTAAAGTTGTAAAGACGGTACAGATTCCATGAACAAACCAGGAATACCATACACAGTATAGAAGTAGTATTGCTTTCAGTGTTCGCATAACAACTTTTCCTTGTCAAGAGCACAAACACAGCAGCAGAATAACAGAATTTGCATGACCATGCAGTGCTGATCTTCATTTGACAATAACACCTCAGACTTCACCATACAGTGTATTCTCGCTTTTTCATATTTTTCTAATATCAAACTCTTCCCTGGCACACCTACCACTACAGCACACATTTGTTCCTTATGGGATGCCAGTACCAAAGATGCAAATGCAGCCTCTGCAAGCAATGTTAGACTTTTTATATAAGCTATGGTCCAACAATCACTGAACAGTAAACATTGTTTCTAGACATTGTTATTAAACACTGCTGCTCAACAGAGCAAATAATGTTAGCTTTGGACTGTGTTAATGATTTTTCATTGCTTTCAATAAAAACATTTTTTAATTTAGCTTTAAGTGAGAGTGAGAGTGTGAATGGTTGTTTGTCTATATGTGGCCCTGCAATGGACTGGCGACCTGTCCAGGGTGTACCCCGCCTCTCGCCCGTAAGCTGGCTGGGATAGGCTCCAGTACACCCGTGACCCCTGCGGGGACTAAGCGGTTCAGAAGATGAATGAATGAATTTAGCTTTAATAAAATCTATCTCTCTTCTGTCTTCATTTTGCTACAGGACAGATTCTTAAGAAATAATACCAACGACTGAGATGGTGGCCAGTATAAGTGTGATAATTGAAAATGAATCTATCAAATCCTTTCTTAAAAAATACCTGTGTGTTTTAAATTACTATAGGTATTTTTTTCTGAGTGCAATTTTTAATTTTGCGGTGGTAACTTTTCACAACAGAAATCATAGAGCAAACCTATGATACCATAGGCTATGTTGGTGCTACAGTCTTCAAAAGGTTAGTGTTTAGCTTTAAGGAATCAGCATTTTTTATTTCACCAAGCCTGCACCATAAATAAATTTCTAACAAAGTGATTTCCTGGGAAGCTGGCAAATTCAGGAAATTATGAAGGTTGTTATTTTGTATAAAAACCCACCTATGCCTCCATATACATACATACATCCAGAATTCTGGACTTAACATATTGCCACCACTGTGCAGAAGTGGAAAACAGAAGTTTTGCAGGACCTCTATATGCAACAAAATCCCATGTCAGTATATAGTAATTGTAATGTCTATCGCTTAATGTAACTACATGCAATTCAGGGGTTGAAAGTGATAAATAAATGTTACTGGTTCCAACACATTAAGATCGCCATCACAACTTTTATGGAAAAGTGACAGTGCTCATTCAGACATAAAGCTGACACGTTCAGATGCCATCAGGTTAATAGGAAGGACTGTGTGTCTGAAAGGGCTTAATATTGTTTTCACATTTTGCTTCCAGTCAAATAAAAAACTTACAAGGTAACTGCTGTCTTCAACTTTTTGTATTTTGTCTCTCTGCGAAGCTGAGCAATTACAAGTAAATAAAGTTATCACATTAATACACACAGATTCAGGTTGTAGTTCAGTTTTTGTACAACATTTTTTGTGCAAGAACTGAACTGCTGGAGATGGTATATTTAATGAGTTATTAGACAGTAGATGATTGATGATGATACATTTTACATAATTTACAGTATCATAAATATTGTTCATGATAAGCTGAAATCAACATTGCATGGAGTTCTTGTTTTCTGACAGTAATAAATTGGTTTAAATTTTCTAACCCAATGGGATACATTTTGCTTACACAATGTACCACAGGGGCTCATATAAGTGCCAAGCCAAGAATGCATACATTATATTAAACCACTATTAGTGGTATCAGTCTCAAAGGTGGATACAAAGACTATTGATTTGTTTCCACTGAGGGAAAATAAAAGGATCAAGGCAGCTTTTCTATTTGGGGGTGGTGTTTATTTCCAGTGAACGGTAATAGACTCCTCTTGGTTAAGTGTGAAATTTGACTGCAACAGCTGTGTCACCTATGAGAGGAGGTGTGAATTGGATTTCTCCTCATCGTCTAGCCTAGCCTATACCGACTGATACGACTGGCCGCCTCTGCTCTATGGCTAATATGATTGACTGCTCCACTGTCTGCTGACTAATGTAATTGTCTGCAGCTATTTTGCAGAGGATGTGATCAGCGTAATTGGCAGGAGTTTCTCCTTGGTCACGGTAGGATCAAGTCACCTCCTGGGCGCATACAGCCACAGCAGGCTCGTGGTAAAGCTTCAGAGTGGAGCAGCCAGATTGCCCGGCGCCGGTAGGCCAGCCACATCAGCAGCAGCATTACTGTGACAAGAGAAGAGCCAACCACCAGACTGACTATGACCAGAACAAGGTCCAGCGCTGATGGGTCTGCAAATGAAGCACAGCAGTAATCAGACAATAATCTACTGTCATGATTCATGATAAACCCATGAAAAGCTATGTACAGTATATTTACACACAGATGCTTTGCCCTTAGCTCATATGGCTCTTTTCCACACATGCTATAGATCTCTCATTTCCTGTCCTGCAGCATGTCCAATGTATACTCTGTTATCACAGATAGATATTTTTGTTTTGGGGCACAACTAATAATTACCTATCTCCTCCAGGAAGGTAGAATTCTTCACTTCTTTCAACACGGGACCAAAGGAAATACGATTTCTCAGATTGGTAACAATAGCCTCTGGACTCTCTAAGGGAAATGCACTCCTTTGCTGAAGGCACTCCTATAAAAAGACAAGGGGGGACTATGTTGCATGTGAACATGAAAAATGATGGACTAGTAATTAATATTTTGGAAGAAAGATGGTGTTCCTGTTTATCATCAAAGATAGCGAGAACAATGCACAGAAATATAAACTGAAATAATGCAGGTGCACCTTTCTGATAAATAGATCTAGAATCTAAAAAACCCAAAGCACTGACATCTTTCTGTACTGAGCTGGAAATAGGATTTTAGGTTGAATGCAACACTGTTTTTGTTTTGTTTTGTTGGAACAGTTCAAACAAGGTAGTTGACGTATAATGTATAGCTCTTATGTAAATTAATGTTTCAGAAAAATATGAAGCCTGACATCAAGTACCAAGAAAGAAACAGATGACAAAATGTGCGGGGAAATATAAATGCATTTACTTGGCATAAAAACGTCATAAATTAGTTGGAAGAGTGCTGGAAGAGCCCTGGAAGAGCCCTGGAAGAGCCCTGGAAGAGCCCTGGAAGAGTGGTACCGCTCATAGGCACTGGTCTGGAAGTGGCGGACAAATCTTTTCCCGGGCTGAGACAAGCTAGCTAGCTTCTGGGTTGGCCAACCTGTCCTCACGATGTCTAGCTTTTCTGAAAAAATCCGCCTTGAAAATGGATTTTTGAGTATGTCCGAGACCAAGTCAATTTCTTCATCCATTGTGGACGTAAAAAATTCTAACTCAGATGTATTAACGTGTACAGATTGCTACAGACAGTTTTGCTTGTCGAACTTGGCTGTAACAGTTCTGCTCTGACCAACCATTCAGAGGACGGAAACATGCTGATGTTATTGTGACCAGCTCGCTGGCCCTGTGAGGCGAATTTGAAATCTGATTGGTTAAAGAAGCAGTTCCATTGTTAATATAGTTTAGTTTAAGTCGGCCAGCACTACTGATTCTGAAGGCCCTGGGCAGATTAGATTGACATGGCAGCACATAGGGGCTGAAATCTGATTGGACAAAAAAATCCACAAACACGTACTGGAAGCAGTACAGCCAAGAGAAACACTACGAAATGAAGAGAATAGACTGTTAGGAATAAATTGATATAATTTCATGGAACAAATATTAGAATTTAGTTTGTAAATGTAGGCCAGTGCTTCTGATAGTGTTTAGGCCAGCAGAGAAGGTCTTACTGTCCCTGACGGCCCACCACTGTGTTTGGGCAATAAATTTAGTAAATCAATGCCATATAATGAATATAGACTGTCTGATCCTGCCGCAAATACAGCAGTGCTGGTCTTGAACTACTATAAGTGTTGTGGGTGTTGTTCCCATTACATTAGAGACAATGCTGCTACTTTAAAAGTGTTTTGCAACTTTGTAAAGGCCTTATCTTACCTTCAAAGAGCATAATAACATGACAGATGTTTCAGGGCAGTGCGTCTTGTGGCTGTCAGCTGCAGTCTTTTTCACATTCAGAAAGCTGTTCCTCTATAGCTGGCAGGATATTTTAATCATGTTAAGCCCTCCCTTTTCACTTCTAATTTAGGAAAATCCTTTATCCCCTTTCTTGCAAGTAATCCCTCCACTCCTCCTTGTTTTTCTATCATATCCTGCCATACATTCATTTACCTCTTCTCCAGTCTCTCACTCGTCTCAGTCTCTTTATTTGGTCGTCTCCCAGCCTATTTACACCAGCCTGTTCGCTCCTCGTCTGTCTCCCTTTTCTCACCGTGTCACCCCCTGTGTCACTAAATTTAAATCACTCTCAGCCACTCTCATTCTCCTCTCACATTCATTACACTGTGCACCAATGCAACCTTACCCTTTCACAGTCAGAGCGGTTCCTCAGGCAGACACTGAGATCACAGTGTAGGTATACTACTGAGTAATTAATCATTTGGAAGAGACTGATGGTGAAGCTGGCACTGGTTGATACAGCACTGGGTAGCAGTGTGATCCCCACTGGCTCTGCTGCTAACCTGAGGCACCAACACAAACACACATTTATTGACTTTGAAAGAAATAGTGAAATGGTTAGGGAAAAGTGGTAAAACAGAGAACAACCAGCAGGTCAAGGCTCCATACAGCTACATAAAGACCAGCTTGATTAAGTATTTGATTGGTTCTTTAGTTTCTACATTATGTTGTTGTCAGATTGGTATACATTAAATTTGTAGTGTATTTAAATTATGCCATAATACCTGGAATTTATTTACCAGTATAGGAATTTTGTGTGAGTTTATGCAGCATATAAAGGGAGATTTGTTGGGATTTCAGGGTGGTTCATTCCAGCCAGAAGAGATACATAGTAGTAATAATAATAATAATTTATCCCAGGTGTCAAAACTTTTTATAAGTGTTCCTCTAGATACACAGTAAAGGCCAACAGCCAACCTGTTCACACATATTTTAGAGATTGCACATTTATACTGCTGCTAAATGTGCAGGAGTACACTACATTCCCATCTATGTGAGTGATGCTGCCTCAGAGACATACTGTAACTCTATCAACCAACAGCAGGCCTGTGTTTACTGAGCCAGGAATATTCAGGTCATAAATATGTAACTGTAACACCTTGGATTGATATGAATTATACTAATTTTTTTTCTTGTAAACGCATTTACAAGCAATGACAGTTTTATTATGAGGTTGAAAATTTGAAGATTATCAGGCTTTTACAATTCCAAGTCCACACGTAAATCAGTAAATGAACAGTATGTCTCTAACTGAGTAACTTGTCTATTGCTCATCTTTATCTACAGGAAAACACTTTTAGTGATCTATTTATTTCCAACTTCATTTCATACTTTCCTGCACACCTGGAGAAAAGGCAGCAGGTGGAGTTAGCGAGGTCAGGCTGGACGGATGGGGACAGGCAACAGGAGGTGACCTCGAGATGTATACGACTGTTGTTTGTCTTCAGGTTGATAGCGACTCTGAGGTTCCCGAGCACAGGCACAGCATCTCCAGGTTCTACATCTCTCCCCAGGTTTAGGCTCATCTCTGCTGTGTAGTTCCCACTGCCACACAGGTCTTCTGAAACTTCTGTCACACTAGAGTGATTAAAATAAATGCAGCGTGCACAAGCGATGAGGTAGAGCTAGTACTTACAAATACACTGCATGGTGACATAATCCATACACTGTTTTAGCAGCTTTTACCTATATGTACTGAACATAGACCAGGGGTTGGCGATTCCAGTCCTGTTTTCTAACTCTTCCTGCCCTGCCCTCTGCTAACTCGAGGATGGGAATTTCCAACCCCTGCCATAGACTGTGTGTAATTTTACACTTCTTTTCTTTTTACTAATAGTAAACTGTTTTACAACTGTTAGATTATGTAGATAAACAGTACAGGATGGTTCTCAGTGATTGGTTAATGTATGATTATATTAAACTAGAATTATTGAGTTACAACCAAAATTACCCAGAGAGATACAGATGAGGTGGTGTCCTTCTCCTGTGTTTCAGCACTGGCAGCCCTGGTTCAGACTGTGGCTCCAGCAGTAACAGCCTGCGCCCAGACTCTTGAACTGCAATCTCTCCTTTAGCCACCTTATGCCCTGACCTGGTGGTATTTTGTGCTTTAAATCTCTTAGTTTCAGCTGCTCCCACATTAAATTGGGTGTTTGTATTTTTTTCAGGGAACAGTGTCCAGTCAGTGGATTTCATAGCAGTCTGTGCTGTAGCTGCCTCAGGCTGGGATAAAATGACCTCTGTTGCAATAGGCTCTTGAGCTTCAGACGTGTCACTGTGAAAGTGTCTTTGTGTTGTTTCCTCTACAATCTGAGCCTGGTCACGTGCTGCGTGTCTTTCCCAATGAATCGCTCTAACAAGTGCTATCAGTGTTTTTGTTGAAGTCTCATCTGTCATACTCTTGGCATTTTTTGTCATGAACTCATCAGCAGTGGTGTGGTTATATTCCGATGTTCCTGTGGCTGGTGAAAGAACTGCAGAGATTAATTTCCCAGCCCATGGTGTCGCCTTTTCAGGCAGAGCATAATCAGCATTGGTCTCCTCTGGTTTTGAGCTAGGAATGGACACAAAACTGAAATTATCTCTTCCAGTGTTTCCAGCCTGTCTTTTATACATTTTCTTTCCAACAGTATGATCCATGTCACCTGCACCAGTTGTTGCCTTAGTAGTCTTGCCTGACTTAACACAATCAAGAGTGCTGCAGTTTTTTTTAATGATCTCTTTAGGTGAGATAACTGTATGTGGTACAGAATCAGTCATAGCTCCAAGCATTAGTTGACTTATTGAGGTCTTTTCAGATAACACATGCATCATATGTTGGCCTGCTCTGTCCGGTGTGTTTATTGCTGAATTCCTCTCATGTATTAAACTCTTTGTTGTGAGAGCTGTTTTGATGTCTTTGAATGATGAATATTTAATCGTGGCTTTAACCATAGTCGGTGTTGTGTCACGTGTCCATCCAGCTCTGTGGATAGCCTTAAACGAACCTTGGACATCTTGTATAGGCTCAGTAACAGGACTTATTGTTACAGTCATAGCAGGTGGGGCAAGCTGGCTTTGTTCAGCAGCCTGCACAGACATTTCATGCTCCGGCTGCTCTGCATTCTGTGTTTCTGATACATTTTTTCCTTTCACAGCAGGGGTGTATTTGCCTGGAGAGGGAGTTGCAAGAGGCTCTCTCAGTGAAAAAGACTCAATATGACTATTGATGTATATCATACGCTCAGCATGTGCTGCCTGTGAAGAATTTTCAGTGGCAACTTGCGTTCTTTCACTAGTGGTCAGCACTGATTCATGAGCTTCTGTGGACACTAAAGGAAAATTGATGCCAGCAATTGGAGACACAAAGTCATTGCTTTTAGTGGTGATTATCCAAATTTCAGAGGTAGCATTCAATGGGTGGTTGCCAATCTGCTGTGTAGATGTACTGGGAACCTTAATGTCACTTTTGAAACTACTGTGTGGGACAGTGACAGCACTGTCACTCTCTGTACGTTGCCATACAGAGTGACCGTGTTGATCTTCAATTGTCTTTGGCGCATGACGCTCTACATCAGAATCAGCACTGTTAGTCACATCGTCAGCCTGTATTTGAGGTATTTCAGACAGATTATCTGATTCAGTAAATGCTGCAGTGCCATTTCCGTCATTTATATCAAACATAAGTTTAACAAAATTGTTCGTAACAGGTAGAATATCCTCATGTTTTGGCTGCTCAGGCTTGTGAGTGGTCTGAATTGCAAACAGAATGGGCTTAGTGCTTGTTACATTATAACCTTCTAACAGGGATAGATGGTTAATGTCCATGGTTGATTTCCTTGCTTTGTTCTCTTCACTGTTGCCATTTACATTAAAAAGGTTATTGTAGTCATTCTCAATGGTGCTTTGCACTGCTACTTTCTCAATTTGTATTGTAGACAAAGAGTTGAATTCATTAGTGCTATTAGCATAGTGTTTACTCTCACCAATTGTTTGTGCGATAGAACTGGAACTGTTCATTTCATCTCTGTTTTCTGTGATTTGCTTTGTTGCTGCATCTGAATGTTTTACTGCTGCTGAGGTCACAGCAGTTTGCACACTGTCATACTCCTCAGTTTGTTTTGTCTCTACAGTCATTCCTAACAAGGACTCAGCATGGCCACTTGCACTATTTGCATATTCATCCTGCAACTTGACCCTCGATATTTCATTTTCTGAGACTGATCTTGTTATCGCTGTCAGTTTATAGGTGCCAGTTAAACTGCCACCTCCAAACAGCATGCTATTTAGTAGTGGTGACATGCTGCTGAGAGGAAATTGATCGTTTTTTGCTTTAGGCCCCATTGTTGCCATTAAAGTCTGTGCAGCCCTTTGCTCGTCATTATCAACAGGAGTATGCAAAGCATCTGAATGGGCTGTCTGCTCTGACAGTTTAAATGAGGATTTGTGGCCTGAAGTCATGTCAGAAAAAAAGGACTGACCAGCAGTCTGCCCTTGGTGAGGCTGCAGTAGTCCTACAGAGGTGAGGGCCTCGGACGACAGGGTTTTAGCTGTGAGTGGCCTGGTGAATGAGTCATTATAGATCTGCTGGGCAGGATTTACTAAAGTGGATGTATTTACATCATCAGTTAACTTGGAAGTTAAAGGGTACTTGACTCGGGATTCAAATATATATGGCAGTGTAATATGTTCTGCTTGCTCCCTCTCATTCATAGTCTGTAAAAGTAAATTTGCCTTCAACACTGAAGTATTAAATTTATGCCTCTGATTTGAGATGCTATGAATATTTGATAAAGTGAGAGTGGAACTATTTACTGTAAAGTGGGGCTGAGCTCTCAGGAACCCAGCTGTGGTTGCCAATCGTGGGCTGGTGAGTGACAACATATTACTGATACTGTTTAGTGCAGAGTGAGCTGAGTTAGCTGCACTGCTGTGTGGGGATTTTGTAGTCTTCAGAGTATTGTTTAATTTTGAAGCACTACGTCCAGGTGTGTGTTTTGGGACCACTTGTGATATGGCAGTCACAGAAAATGTAGCTGCAGATACTTTGTTCTGAGCACTAGTGAGTGAAGACGAATCTCCGGGCTTTGTAATCATAGCCCCGTGGGTAGACACAGAGAGTTCAATCTGTGTGTATGGTTCTTTGGGAAGAGATGTCATTCTTGATAGTTTTGGGCTCTGAGATCTCGGAGTTGAGTGTAGTTGTCTGTGATTGCTTGTCACTTTGGAGGAAACTGTTGTATTTTTCATTTCCACAACTTGTGCAGTATTTTCGCCCAGATGAATGCCCTTTTGCTCAGTGGATTCCAACTCTTTAATCAAATTGTGGCAGGAAGAAGGGTTTATCACAGCGTGCCCTTTGTCTCTGTTAAGTTCTTTAGAATCACTACTAGCCCCTAGGGGAACATTTGTCACGTCGTCTCTCCCAATTTCCCTGTTATGTCTAAGGTCTTTCTTGCTCGCTGTTTCCTCACTTCTAGCCTCTGCTGCTTCGCTTGTCAAAGACTTTCTCTGCTTTGCAGCAACATCTTTGGTGGAAGTTTCTGTATTTATTTTAGTCGTGCTTTCTCTTTCAGCACCTTCTTCGTTTCTTACTTGTTCTTGTCTTGGCTCGTTGTCTTGTCTCAAACTTGCATCCTCAGCTTCTACCGTACCTAAACCCTCCTCTCTACTGGCCTTGTATTCTTCAATTTTTTGCCCCTCCCTGCATGTTTTTTGATTCATCTCAGTATTAATTATTTCTTCCTTTATCCCTCTTTCTGTATTATCTGATTTAAATAACCCTTCTTCTTTGTTCTCTAACTTTTCATCTTTCCTGCTTTCCTCTTCTATCTGCAACTTTAGTATCTCTATATTCTCTTTAATTTCTTCGCTCTGCTTGCCCTCTGTCTTGATAATGTCTTTGTCTTTTTCTTCTGGAGCTACAGTCAACACCTGCTCATTCTTATCTCCCAGTTTCAGACTGTGGGCTATTTGTGACTCCCTGCTTGATTCCCTACTATATTTCGCAAAAGATTGGTTTGTTGTCACATCAAAAGTCTTCTGCTGAGTGATTTTTGATTGAGTCACAAAAAATCTGTTCACTGCAAAACTCTCAGAGGGTGACTTGTTTAATGGTGTTGTTAGTGTCGACGGGGACACGGCACTATCAAACTCCTGTCTTGAATCCGATTGAAATGTCACTGGCACAGTTTTTCTCGTTGTGAAGGTTAAAATTCGTGCTTCCTTCATAACTGGTTTATTTGCAGACCCTGAGGGATAAACAGCAAGCTGCTGAACAATGCTGTTTAAAGTGTTAAATGTTTGAGATTCTTGTGTCTCTGTGGTTGCAGATGTAAACTTGATGACAGAATCCTTTGGCAACAAAGTCAATATGTGCTCTTTGGTCTGAGAGCTGGGTTTAGCGGGTGTTTGGCTCCGCAATACGGAGATCAAAGAAGCTGCTCTTCCTGTCAGGGAATGAGACTCAGGATTTTTGACTGCAGTAGTGGTCGGCTTACCAAAACTAAAGGGTGCTACTGTCCTATGAGTTTCAATCAACCTCATTCTTGTAGTTGGATGTGATGCAGCACTGTGATCACCACCTTCTTGAAGAACCCTTTTCTGACTGCTGAGGGCAGCTTCAGAGATGACAGGTGTGTTACTCACTGACCCACTGCTGATGTCCAAAGGTTGGTGTAGAATAAATACATTTTTGAGGTGTGTTAAGAGACTGTGGGAAGTAGTACTGAAATGGCGTTCTGACTGTGGATCCCCAGTGCTGATGTTTTCTCCAAATATCTCCTCCTCCCTGTTTTTCATTGTTTTTTTTGCAGTATAAGGCAACTTTGATAAGGGGTAAAGCCCTGTGCTGGTTGAGAGTGGTCTCTCTGCAACAAAATTTTCATAAGAATAAAAGTGCATTGATTGTTTCTTGATGTATTTTTGTGTTACTGATGGCATCTCTCCCTGAGACTGTGAGTCAAATGTTACAGTTTCCATAACTGGGGGAAAAGATTGGATCTGGGAATTGGTGAAAACACTTTCACTAGTTTTCATAGCGTCATTGAAGGATGAAGGAGAAAAAGTCTGATTAGAAAGCGGTTTTTCCCTAACGTCAGTATTATAATGATGGGTAATGTTTTTGTAACGAATCTTTTTGTTTAGTATTTCTTCTTGTTTTACAACTAACCGTTCATGTAAATTCTGTAATGAGGTTGTAAACTCATTGAAATCTAAGGCAGGCCCAGATGTACTAAGCGAGTCTGAGGAGACGTCAGATGAAAGCACAGACTGGGCCGCAGATTCCTCAGTGGACACTGCTCTTCGATCTTTGAGGCAGGTCAAACATAAGTTTGTCACAGTGCTTCCTCTCAATGAATCTTCTGCTGTATCATTTTGAAAGATTGATTGCATTGTACCAGACGGATACTCGGTTCTTCTCTGGGTTGAAATCCCCTTTTCATCCTTGCCTTGAACTCGTTTGTCATCGTTGTCATTCTGCAGTGCAGCCAAGTTATCAATTACAGGAGGATGAGATGCAGACAGGAATGGGACTCCTGGCCCTCTGTCAGCAGATGTGAGAGGAACAGAGGCAGTGCTTCTCTGTTGCCTGTTATCATGCAGAGCGTGGAGCCAAAAAGAGGATTTCACTGCATCTGCAGACAAATGGACCTTTGGCTCAGAGGTGCCATTCTTTATTGATTCAAATGCAGGTTGCGCAGAAGAGAAAACGATCTTCTCATAATTAGAGTTTATTGGGATTTCTGACTTGCTGTGATTTTTCTTAGCTCTTGGATGGTCATTGTGTGATGTGAGAGAGGTTTGCTTGTTTCTGTAAACAAAGCGTTCTTCACTTAATTCTTTTGTCACTCGTGTTCTCTCAGGAAGTGGCGTTGGTCTGGTGTCAAACAGGACCACCTCTGGAACTGCAGTGTGTCGATGTGTGTTTTCTGTTGGTAATGCTTCTGTGCCATGACCAATTGTGTTTTGCTTTTTCAAAAGCAGATATTTTGTGACAGTTGTTCCTTTTGGTTGTTCTGTGTGGTAACCTTGACAAAAACAACAACATGTCACTGAAGAATGTCCTCCCTTAATATAACCATATTTTTAAAAAAAGCTAAATCATATTAATTTTATTGTACATCAGTGATGTATTACCACATATATTCCATTTCAAGAGTTAATTAAATCAATATAAAATTTGCATAAATGAAGAACTATTAAAACATAAATAAATAATTATTTATGATGTATATAACAAGTCAAAGTAAAAACTATTACATACAACAATATATCAGAACATCCAATGATATTAAAGACATTACAACACAAGTGTTCAATACTATATTGACACAAAAGGATGTATTTGTAGCACCACTGTGATGATTGAAGGGAACAGTCTGACCTACATTTAATTTGTACTCATTCAGTTGAGCTCAGTTTAGTTCATTACACCTTAATGGCCACTGCACAGACAAGAATCTCATTTCCACAATGAAAAATTACAAACACATTATTACGCGCAGCTGTTACATGCAGATTGACTTGGTGTTTCTGGTATTGACCAGTATTAAAATGTGGGGAAAAAAACTAGGAAGTAGTGATCCTTAGCAGAAGGTGATCTGGAGTGTCACAGTTTGACAAATTATTATGGTCACAGTATTTTTAAATGTCTGCATCTGCATTAACCATTATAACATTAGAAGAGGCACAGTCACAGACCATGGTAAATGGAAATTACAATAAAATTAAAAATAATCTTCTCTGTACTGGTTATGGCATCTTCAACTATTAGCTTGAGTCTTTACTATAATGATTAAAATAACAATTTCAGTTGATGTACAGAAATGTTTTTATGGTGAGTCATCATAATAATATTGCTGCTGATGTGTTCAAGATCACATCCTTAGAATAAAATTGTCAGTAAATTTATACACAAAGGATAGGATACATTTAAGTTGGGTTTACTGTATGTCCCTCTGTCAATGTGTTCTACTGATCCCAGAGCAGCTATTTGCAGCACTGAAGCTGATTTACATTGCAATATTTTAAATTTTATAAAAATACATTTGTGCAAAGCCACAAAAAACGCTAGTAAACCATTCACATTGTCTGTGTTCGTTTAATGCCTAAGCATTAGGCAGCAAAATATGTGCAAATGTGGAGAGGGACTCTGCAGATCTTTCCTGCTGTACAAAATGTATTTTGTTGGTTGATAGTTTGTTAAACGCAAGTAAAACTGACAGTGTTTTGTCACATTTTCACTGTGAATCTTAAATAACTGCAAACCTGTTGTAGCAGATAAAAAGTCTGACAAAAGTTTAAGATGTTGACAGCCCATAGTGTGAGATTTATGCCTAAGATAAATATGGTTTCAACATTAACTGTAGCACTCGTATCAGGCAGGTTTCATATTAATTTAATGTATGCAGCTGATTTCAAGTTATTATGTCAGTTAATAATTTAGGTGATAAACAACAACAGCAATGACAAAACTGTTGATTACTGCTGATGAACAATAGTCACTGAATAAATAATCACAGAGAGTGGGATGTGAAAGAATCTAATCATGTCAACACTGATGTTTATAGTGTTTTATTTTTCTTTACACAAAATATATGCCAGCCGCGGTGCCATACCAACTGAAGGATTTCATGGCTTTACACACAAATATAAACTCTACTGTCTACTTAAATATGAAAATGGAAATTTTAAGCTCTTCAGCTATTATTTGGAGTTCTTGATTTAACCTTTGGTAAGTTTACAAAAAATATTATTATTTGTTTGTTATATTTTTATATGTCAAAAGAAAAGTTAATGCAGGAAAATACTACTGTAAGTGTAGTATTAACCAGGTCTGTACAGTACCCACCAACAAAACAACCAAAACTACCTGTTGGTTCTTATGTTGTGGACATGCACACTAGAGTCAATGCATCTATTCATAAAATATATTCATAAATGTGATATAAAAGTACATACCTCTAAGCAGGAAAAATCCTAGTATGAAATAGCAAAGCCTCCTCATCTCTCTTGTGTCCTGTTTACGATAACTGGAGCCCAAGTGAATACTGGTCTAATAACAGTTTAATCCAACTGAGCAGAAGGTATCAAATGTTGGCAGACATGTACAGATGGTGTCATCCCTTACAGGGAGCTTTTGTCCTCTGAAGTTCATTTATACATGGATTAGATTTCTCAGATATCTTTATTTACATGTACTGCATATACTACATAGTCAACAAGTATGAAAGATGTAATAAGCTCTCAGTTGAGTTGTAGTGCAAGCAACATCAATATAACACGTCCACCATATGCACACTGGTTTTTAACTTGTGAACAAAGTTTTGACACTTCACTTCATGTTCACGTAGCATTTTTCCTTCCCCTGTGATGTTTTTATGTTTGACTGGACCCAAAAGACTCTCAAGGCAGAGAAGGTTTAACAAACTCTAATGATGGTAAGTAAAGAGGGGTCTTTTCTCTGTAATTTAGTGCCTTCTTATGTGGGATTTACTGGGTTTTCTATATAAATTTATTCATCCACTACCAGTATGTTTGGACCCACATATAAATTAGGTTTATGTATATGTTCCTTTAAATAACAGTTGTTTCCAGCTGCATTAGCCACAATTTTAACATAGTCTACACTGTTTTTTGATCAATTTGAATTGAAATCAGCTTTTCTTTCAAAAACATGGTTATTTCTACAGTATGTGTTTCCAGATTTTGGCTGGTAGTGAACTGCAATTTTATTTTGTAGAATGGAATGGAAAGTAATTTTAAAATGAACGAGAGTAACATGTCTCAAAAAAGCTGGGACAACATGCAACAAAAGGCTGGAAAAGTAAGTTGCACTAACAAAGAAGAGCTGGAAGAACATTTTGCAACTATCTAGGTTAATTGGACAGTACACAATATCATCAAAAGTCAGAGAATCTGGAGAAGGCGCTGTACGCAAGAGATCCTCGGGCACTGAGATGGCACTGCATCAAATACAGGCATGATTATTTGATGGACCACACTGCATGCACTCAGGAATGCTTCCAAAAATCACTGTCATAGATAAATATGATCCAGAAACTGTTCTGTAGTCAGATGAACTAAAAGTTGACATTGGCTTTCGAAACCAAAGTCATAGTCCTCTTGACTAGAAAGAAGAGGGACCTTCCAGCTAGTCATCAGGGTGTTGCTACCATCAATTTTAAAATTGCCTTTTTTTTAACGGTAGATTTCAGGTTTTCTGTGTCTGATTGTGAATAAAATATGGCTTCATGACATTTGCAAATCACTGCATTCTGTTTTTACGTAGATTTTACACAGTGACCCAACCTTTTTGGAATTAAGGACGTATCTTTCCGCAGGGTATTTCAAACTATGTAAACATTCCTGTTCCACTTGTCTCTCTGAGCACATACAGTAAAATCTGTGTTTATTACTGGGTAAAATATGCAAATGATAAATCATTAATGTTGTTGTTCATGTATTAATCTTGACTCTGCAGAGGACATACAGCAGGGGTTTCCCACTTTCCGAATCCTGTGCCATCAACATGTCTGGGGGCCACCTTCTGACATGCTGTGCTTGAAAATTTGATAAAAAGGGCTTTACTTTTTTACAGCAACACTAGTGGAAACTCCCAGCAGACTGTTGGACAGCCAATAAGGAACAGTCCCACCATTAGGGGCGTGCCGGCATATGGTACAGTACTGTAGGAAGTCACAGTGTTTGCTTACAGTACTGTATGTCTAGTAAGTGTCTCTGTTTTTAAGTACATAGCATCATGTAGGCAGCACACTGCAACTGAATGAATGGGTGCAACTTTATGAATTAACTAGTCAGGCCTTACTAGGCAAAAGAAAAAGGGGGTGGCTAGGAACCAGATTGCTGGCTTTTGGCTCTCTGAGCAACTCAACATGTGTTATACTACAGAGTTATTGCCATCAGCCTTGTCCTTTGGCTATATCATTAATTCTTGTATTTTAAAGACATGTAGACTCCAAAGTCAGCCTGTGTAGGAATTGCAAAAACAAGAGCAAACCACATATATAACAAACTAAAAATCAGAAGATACAAGAAAGACTAGCACAAAATACAACATCCGTTTAGAATAAATTTTTTATTTAAACTTGTGAGTAATGTGGTTAAGGCAGCTGGAACAATCCTTCATTTAGAATACAGCAATTATATTTGTAGTACTATAGAAGTGAAGTCTTCAATCTGGTTTCTTGTTTAATTTATTTATTTATTAAGTAATTTATTCTGTCTTATACTTAAGTATTTTGTAGCCATAAAAATTCACATGGGCATTAAAAACAAGAACCACCAACAATGCTGCCAGTGTTTATAACCTTCTTTATGCAGATTAAGTAATTAGGAACAGAATCTTATTCAAATGAAATTAATGTTTTATTATTCTCAAGAGCAGCTGTGGATCTCCAGCTTTTCAAACAAAAAAATGCATACTTCTAAAAACTGGTCGAAATCCAATGGAGTAGCAATTACTGAACACCAACAGCTTTTTTAATTTAATTTTTGTATTTCCCAAAGGGTAGGTGTCTAAGCCTAAAACAAAACCCATAAAAGAGCAAGTCCAATGAGAAAAAATATTCTAAAAAATGTATTGTTATTGTCCTTATTGTCCTTCACATGATGAGCTTCATACAGGAGTGCAGGATCTCAAATCCATGTAGTTCTCGCAGTCTGTTCATATGTCTGTAATGAAAAAAAGACATTTTAGTGGGGTACCACAGTCCATCTGGCCGTTTTATATGTAAAATTTTTAAAAATGCGATATGGGGATCGGAGTAAGTTGTTAGTGCACTGCGGCCGCAGCTACAGGAGGGGGTGGGGGTTATGTGACAGTCTTTTTTTGGATATTTTGGTGTAGCTAAGTTTGAACATGGATATAGTAAATCTGTGACAGTGTGCTCAGTGTGCTGGCATTCAGTTGAATCTGTGAGGCTGAGAACTAAAGATTAACACATCCACAGCACAGTCACAGCAGAACTCTTTAGCCTGAAGGTACAGTAAAAGTCTTCATAGGAAGAAAGAGACTGCCATCTCCCATTAGTAGGAATACCACAACACAGCAATTACACTAACATAATCAAAGAGGTGCTACAGTATATGGAAGAGTGCCTAGGGCAAAGAAGCACCATTGTTCAGTTAAGCATGTGATCATATTTTATTTAGCGCAATTTGGAAATAGAAATAGAAGTGTGTTTGCGCATACATTATACCATTCAGTATATACCCAACCCACCCATGTGTGTATGTTGTTGGCTGATGAGTGTACAAATTTAACTGGCTGCCTTTTATTTAATTTTTTTAAATCTTTCTTAAAGATTTTTTTGTTTCACAGCCATGTTGCAATTTTAGGGTGGGTGAAGTTCTGCCAGAAATCCCATGTCTGGCCTGACCTGGGCTTTTTTCACTACGCTGTTGGTTTATATTTACAAAAGGAAAAATTGCGAAAATGGTTTTAAGGCTAAGGGGTACCAACAGGCAGCAAGACTGATGGACTACACTTGTTTTGTGTGTTTTGTGATAAAAAATTATAATAATAAAAATGTAATGATGTCCAAACTGTCTCCCTATTGCTCACTTTCCTTTTCTTTTCCTCACTTTAGAGATTGTTTACAAATGCATTAAGTGCAATAAAAACATGGTTTAGACTGCTGCTGGATGTCAGTCTACCCAGTCTGTTCTTTTTCCAGTGTTCCGTTTTGGTCAATATATTTAAATTTTATAACATTATAACAACCTCTTAATATAATCTGCTCCAGTATGACTCCACCCACCATAACCTCAATAAGTAGAAAAAAACATTTCTGAAGAAATTATGTGGGAGAGCTGATTTGTTGCCGAAAAGCCATTTGCCTGAAAGTTGCTGATCTAGAAGTTTTAAAAGTAGACCATAACAAAAAAATGTTGACAAACACATAAAGGTTACAAAGACGAAAAATGGCCTAAGAAAATGCATTGATAAAGACACAAAGTTAACCAACAGAAAGTTGACTAACAAAAAAAGATGAGCAAATAAGCAACAGATGACCCAAGGGTTAGGATGAAACAATGAAAATTCAAATGAAAGACAGAAAAACACAGAAAGAAGTTTACATAAAAGGTGAAAGTTATAGAACAATCAAAACAAATTAAATAAAAAACATAGTAGATAGTATAGTAGAAAGACTAAGGAAGGAGCTTTTAAACAGACGTTTGACATTACATGTGATTTCATTTTGAAGACCTGGCAGATTCCAGCACTTTTATCATTATTTTGCTAACTAGAATTTTTATTTTTAAATCAGACTGTCTTTTAACCTTCCTGTAAGGTTTTAAGTATGAGGACTCTTACTGTGAAGCTAGACTCACAGGCTGGAGACGGTTTTGTGTGATTTTGATATAATTATCAAATACACAGGGGAGAAAGGTACAAGAGAAAATAATTGAAGACAGTAATTTAAAATCCTATTAGAATTTTTTTCAGTCAGTTTCAGTGCAGTATTACATCTAGTCTATCAGTGCTCCTTCAGGGTAGTTTCTACAGTGTAATCAATAGCATGTGGTTTACAGAGTAGAGTGAGAGGTCACCTGGGCTCAGATTGACACAGCTTCGCCAGAGCAATCGCTGCATTTTGCTGCACAGCTGTCCTCTTAGCATCTCCTGCAGCGTGGCGCAGCAGCAACAGCACAATATCAGTGCTCAGCAGGTTGCTGGCAGTTCCCTCCAACTCAAGGCAGTGGGCCAAGCACAG
Source organism: Helostoma temminkii (assembly GCA_900302695.1). Classification (NCBI taxonomy): domain Eukaryota; kingdom Metazoa; phylum Chordata; class Actinopteri; order Anabantiformes; family Helostomatidae; genus Helostoma; species Helostoma temminkii. The sequence goes on along the minus strand of OMLM01003998.1, from coordinate 71,539 downwards.
GGCTGCATTTCCTGACACCATCTCATCACAGCCGGAGCTCAGCAAATTGAGTAAAATATACAGTTCTACATAGAATGATCAATGAATACATAAGAAAAGTATACTGTTGGATATACATGTTAAATATTATATGTAATGGCATAGAAATCAACTGTACACTGTATTGAACACTTACTCACATACACACACACACACACACACACACACACACACCTAATTTGCATATTAGGTCAAACTTTAAATATTATTACTGGACTGATGAAGAAGCAAGTAAGAGTTATGCTAATATGTCCATCATTTCTCACTTTTATCAGACTTCACCAGCTCCTCGCGTGCCAACTGACTGGCAGCAGTGCACAATGTCAGAGTTTTAATGGCATACTTCGTGACAGTCTTCCCTTTTCCCTGGGAACACCAAAAAAAAAAAAACAATGACATTAAATCAAAATAAACATAAAAACTTCTGAATATATGAAATAAAACTGAGAATAAAGTCTGATGTTATCATGATACAGGCACCATCTTCTAACATCATCTAACTACAGATGACACAATGGGTGAGTAGCTTTTAATTGCACTTATTTCTATTTCTCATAATCAGATAAAAAATAATAAGCTCCCAGCATAAACTCTATGTAAACATATATTTAAAAGTGTGAGGTCATCTCAACGAGCCTAACAACTCAAGTACTACTTTGAGTTTTATGTCCACTTTTTTAGTTAGATTTTTTCAGACTGATAACTTCTATTTAAGTGATATCTTGACTGAACAGGTCTGGCAGTAATCAGGCCTGGGTGTGGTAAATGAAATTTAACTCAGCTTTGACAAATATGGATGTGACAAATCAGGAACGTGGCAAATACTTTTTTCACAGCACTGTACATGGCCAAGAAATTTGCATTGTTTAGGATAAATTCCTATGGGGTTTCTTTTTTACATGCCATTTGAGAATTCAAAATCATATGGTCAACCATAGGGAATAGAATAGCATTCCACAAATAAAATACAAAGGAGTGTTGATGCATTCAGTATGTACCTTCAGCAATCGGCGCATGGTCCGGACCACATCCCCCTGAATAGCATGCTGAACAGCCTCAGGAGACTGAGGGAGGACAGTGCTTAGCACACCTGTGGCTCTCTGGAAGAGAGAGAATACTGGCATCAGAAAACTAGAGTATTAGGAATAAAAGAACAGGCAAAAGTGACGGATACACAGAAAATACAGCAGAGAAAATAAAGACCATAACAAGGCTCATGAGACTGCTATAGAAGAAACATGCATTTACATGCAGTTAAGAAATCACATTAATCATGGAAACTAAGTTTCTCCAGAAATCATGGAACAACTTTAAATGCTCCTAAGAAATCTGATTATATGAATTCCAAATATACAGTACATGCAGCAGAAGTGTAATCAGATTTCTCTTCTTATTTATGAAGGTCCACAGATTCTAAATGCATAGAGACAGAAGAGAGTGCTTCTTAATAACGTAAGTGTTATTCTTTTCTTTTTTTTGAAAGTGAAACATGGAGAGCGATGCTCCATTTCCCAGTGCAAACTGAGTGAATTAAAGAAATACACAGTGAAAAGTGACTTATTTGGATGTGTGAGGGCACTTCGTGTCAGTTTAAGTGATGGTGTTTAGGTGGACTCGATTTAAAAACTTGGCACCATGCCACAGCTATCAGCGTTCTCTGGGAGAAATCTACCTGGAGAAATCAGGTTTCTTTAACCCCCAAACTGTTGTGTAAACAGGAAACCATGTTTCCTAAAATCAGCTTACTCAAGAAAGCCGCCTATAAACTTATATTTATGTAAGTGCATGTAAAAGAAATGAAAGTTAGCACAGAGAAAAACTGTTTATAGTGAAAACAAAGAGAAAAGCAAAGAAGGTGACAAATAGAACCAGATTCAATTTAGTTAGTGGCTGGTGAATAAAACCGAACACCTAACAGCTAAAGTTCCATATATCTTCTCTAAACAATTCAAAATCTAAATTTAGATATACATGTAGGAAAAGCTGTAATAATAGGGGTTTTTGGTAAACCTTTGTAATATGTTAGGTAAAGAAAAGTCCAAGAAAAATGTGCCAATAAAACACAATGTTGACACCAGGTGACAAAGAAGACAAAGTGAAAGAACACTAAAACAGCAAAAAGAGACAGATGGTTGGACATGTGGGACTCCCAGGGCACTGCACAGGCAGTGTGAAATAACAGTCATTAGCACAGACACTGGAGCTGTATTTTTAATCAACGTTAATGACAAATATCCCGGATCTTTGAACATCAAAGGCTCATCACCAAAGACAAATTTATTTTTTTAGTTAACTAAAATAACCTGTTTTAGCATGTCCGCAAGTGGGAAACAAATAAAAGTTGTCAGCAATGCCAAACATAAAAAAATCACATTTTGACAAAACTTTCTCGGTCCAACATAGTGCCAGACATGAAAGTCTAGTCAAAAACACCATACTGTACGTGATGGGCTTATGATTCTACGAAAAGAAATCAACCCTCCTGAGTATGGTAGTGCAGTAATTTCACTCACAGTTATGACTCCTCCATCACTATCCTTCAGCAGGCCCAGACAGCAGTCACACAGTGTAACAGCATGCTCCTTCAAAAAGGCAGGGACAGAAAAATAGCCAAGGCAATTTTCACATACATGTCAGCTAAGAACAGGTGACACCACATATCATAGTACACACAAATACTACCTCTTCTTCCTTAACATTTGCTTTTTTCCGAGCAAATGGAAATACGTATGTATATATATATATATAGTGCTGAATTTCTGTATGTGTGTGTATGTGTTAGTATTTTGTCACAATTTTACTTTTTCACACTGACCTATTATTCAGATAGACCTTGTCTAAGATACTGTATCAACATACATCAACTAAAGCAGAGAACATGGAGTATTCCACAGATTTAACTAAGCAAAATCTGTTTACAGGTTGTAAAAAAAAGTTTTGTCAAGCCTTTATGTCTGCAGGGACATGCAACTCAAAATAATTTCAGTACCACACATCACCTTTCTTACCTTGATGGCCGAAGAAATTATAGTAGAAAGGTTGATGATCAAGCCTAGCATTGGGTACAGGATCTCTTTATATCCATATAAAATGCACTGTCTCTGCAATGGAAACCAACAAGTACAAAAATAAATGCAATTCATACAATGAGTACACACACCAGAGGACTTTTCCAAAAAACCAAACCAGTCTGGGTCATACTAACTATGGCAACCAGAAAGGCTTCCCAGCACTCTGGATCATGAGCAAGATTGTGGAGGATGACATCATCTAGAGCCAGACAGCCAATAGCTGATATCAGTTGTGGAAGGACATGCTGATTGGACTCACAGACATTCCTCTGAAAAATGAGAAATAGATGTTTGCCCAGGTACACAACGAACACCAACATTCTGTATATAAAAATGTAACTTTGCATACTCATGTCTTACCAGTATTGTTGTAAATGGTACAACGATAGAGTCTGTCAGCCCATTCCTTAACTGAATGCAAAATCTGTAAGAAACACTGCTTATAAAAACATTTCAAATGTTTATAAATGTATAGATAGATAGATAGATAGATAGATAGATAGATAGATAGATAGATAGATAGATAGATAGATAGATTTTGATATTTCATTATTAGACAAGTAACATACACCATGTTTGTTAAGCGGTGATGAGCATAAATGCTTGGATGCTTGGAGGCAGTGGTGAAGTCAAG
>OMLM01003998.1:31479-65324 GCA_900302695.1 Helostoma temminkii | reverse complement strand
AGTATGCAAAAAGAGTTCATGAAACAACTTTACAAATAAACATGATAATATGAACAAGTTGGGAAACTTGTATTTATACTGAGGATATATTATGTGGTTTATATATCAACATATACACATTGTGATTAGCTGTGTAACCAAAAATAACAGTTTATACAAACAGTTGATAGACTGAAGCCTACATATTGTCTGTGTAATTCAAAGACAGAAAAGGTTTAACAAGAGAGGAGCATAGACATGTCGTGTAGTAGTGAGGCAATGCCACAATAGAGGATAACATTAGTATTTGATTATAGTTCCTAATAAATCAATGAGAGCAAACTGATAATAAGATAAAGAGAATACTATGTACAATTTAAATGATCTACATACCATTTCCACAACAAATAACTGTCCATAATTTCAGAACAGACACACACAACTCTTGGCTGTTTGGATCCTTTGTTTTCTGCAACAGGCATCTGTGGAGAAAATACAATGCTGTGAAAAAGTTTGCCCCCTCCTGATTTTAATGTTTTTGCATATTTGCCACACTTGAACAAATTATTCATGATTTAGAACGTGCAAAGAAGCCCCAGACCATCACACCACAACCACCATATTTAACTGTTGACATGACGTTCTTTTTATGAAAGAACTTTTGTCTCATCAGTCCACAGAATATTTGCCCCTAAGTCTTGGGGATAATCAAGATGTTTTTTTTGGCAAATGTGAGATGAGCCTTTTTGTTTCTTTTAGTCAGAAGTGGCTTTCACGTTGGAACTCTCCTATGAAGATCACTATCGCCCAGTCTCTTTTGTAATTGTTAATCATGAACTCTGACGTTAACTGAGGCAAGTGAGGCCTGAAGTTCTGTAGATGTTGTTCTGGGTTTTTTATGCCCTCCTGGACGAGTCGTCATTTTGCTCTTGGAGTAATTTTGGTATGCCAGCCACTCAATGTTAACCACTCTTCCAAGTTTCTCCATTTGTGGATAATGGATGGTTCGCTGGAATCCCAAAGCCTTAGAAATTACTTTGGAACCTTTTCCAGACTGATTCATGTGAATTATTTTGCAGCATGATTTGCTATATCTTTAAGAGTGCTTCACTTTGTCAGACAGGTTGTATTTAAGTGATTTTTGATTCTTTCGCAGGTTTGGCAGTAATCAGGCTTGGGTGTGGCAAGTGAACACAGCTTTTCAAAAGTTGAGTTTATTTAAAGTTCATTAATTATTTAGCAAGGGGGTGGCAATTACTTTTTCACATAGGGTCGGGCAGTTTTGGACATCTTATTCCCCTACCAAATGAAATCCTAATTTAAAAACTGGATGGTTTATTTTCTTGGGTTATCGTTGTGTAACATTATAATACTTTTAAAATACTTTTTCATAGCACTGCCAAGTAAGTAATCTTACCTCAGTTGTCTTCTAATTGATGTAATACAAATACAACTGAAGTATTACTGTCACATATGAGTAGCTTATTTACACTTATGTATTCTAGTAAAATGTACCAGGGTGCACAAAATTTGCTGTATGGTTATAGTCTTATGGCAATACCAGGAAGCATTTGCAACTGACATGTCAGTGTTGTGTCACAGTTCCACTGTACCTATCTCTAAGCAGAAAAGAGATGCTTTAAAGCTGTGTTATTGGTGAGGTGTCTTTATAGCCTAATTTCTTGACGTATCAGTTTTGTACTTTTTTTACACTTGTACTTTGCATCATTTAAAACACTTCAGACATTTTTTGTTTTAACCCATAAGAAGAAATTACTTTGAGTTTTCTATGGCAGTACTAACAGAACAGAAAGGTCAGAATGCCCCTTCAGATTGTTATTAGGACAGGCAACAGTAGCACTGGGCTTCTTTGATACAGCATTCATATAGGTTTCATTTAGTTTACTTGGCTCACAGCAATGTCCCTACTAGCTATTTTCATCAAGCTTAGACTATAATTTCTTTGCACTTCCCAGACACTGTGTTGTAACTTGAATAATGACAGTGCTAACAATGGACAAGATGGAAAGTATGTGACAAGTTAATAATAACCTTGCTGATCTGACATGAGGGAGTCATAATTTGTAACTTGTACAAAACACACCCACTTTCTGGGACAAAACACAGGGCCTTTGCTCATTTCAGCAGTCATTTCAATCTCCAGTGTGATCATCTTTTCCTCTGTGGGCTATCACATGAACAAACAGAGGATAGTGAATAATCTCTCTAGTTCAGGGCGTCATTGTCTCTGTATGTCCCTTTCTCTAGGTCCATCTGTCAAAGCTCCACTGAGGGTTGACAGCTACCTCTCCCTCTGGTCTCCTTACCTCCTCACTGTGTCATTGCTGCTGATGATACTAAAACCATTGTTCAGTCTGAAGAGGGTCTGGCCTGTACCTGTTAGAAGAGAACAGCAGATAGTGTAAAAAGACCATTTATCATCACCAAGTAGTCTAAAGACTTCAGAGAAACACATCTCTCTTTTAGTTTAACTTGCCTTGTTCAATTGTTCACTGGTTTACTGTCAAGGGCACAGGAGAAAATATTAAATAATATATACTGAGAGACTAAACTACTGTGAGGGTGGTTGTTTTTCCACTTGTAATGCATTGACATATACAGAAAGAACAGGAGAGCAGCAACAAAGTACTTTTAGGGAAAAGAGTTGTAATGCCAGCCCTGTTGAGATTCTTTCAGTTGTGAGTTATGTAAGTTTTGCCCTTTTCCACTGAATGAATTGTGAGAAAGGCATTATACTGGTTGACAGTACACTTTTATTCATCTAAATGAAGAAATATCTGTAGAGGACAGCCAGTGTGAATAAATTTGGTGTTTTGCAAATTATGATAAAAGTTAAAATGAAAATAGAGCTTACACCATAGTGTGGTTTATAGCTTTGTGGTAAGCTTAAGAAAAGAGTTCAAGCTTTACTCCATGAATTCAATCAACCTTAGTGCTGTGGTCAAAGCACCTACCTGGGGTGAAGTATGACAGAACTACTTCATTACATCTTAATTCTTAGCTAAAATATAGCAAAATAGCTACTCTGTAGGGAGCCATTGACACTGATGACTGGCAATGGTTAAAAAAAAAGTTAGTGGTGTCAAAGTCATTTCTTGGGTCAAAAACATTCACAAAAATAGCAGATGGTAGAGAGGGTGAACAACCTGGTAGAGAAGAACTGCTTCCTCTCTACAATGGCCACTTTTCACACAGGACTCACCGGACTTGGTTAAGAAATATGTTACATTTCGCATTATATAGGCCTTAAGGCATAATGTAGTTTTAAAAAAATAGCCAATGGGATTTTTCCATTATAAGACAATTTAAGCTCTACGAAAAACAAATGTTTTTGATACTTACATTGCATTCTGTGTTCAGCAAGATAATCTTCACACCACTTTTATGATTTTTTTAAGGCTAAATATGATAGCCAGAAGTAAAAAGCTATTGGTAGTCCATCAACGACTTACACCACAGTTACACAATTTCAACAACACCATTAAGCTTCCTCTGTTCTGTTCAGATCACATATCAACTGTCTGTGTCACATCCTTTTTTCATGCTCAAATGATGAATGATCAAAAATTATATACACAGTATAGCAAGAGTGAATAATGTTCCTGACATGTTCTGTAGTCTTATTTAGCCACTTGTTAGCAACCACTTATTTAAGACATGTAAAGTTATAAATAATAATAATAATAATAATAATAATAATAATAATAATAAAGGACTCACTAAATGGAACTCTTTACCATGATTGTTGAATTGTTTCCCAAAATATATATATAAACACCAATAATTCCTGTCCATCTAAAGTAATTCAGGGTAGGCTGTCATAAATCCACAAAGCACAAGGACCATTCACTTGCTACCTACCTATTCTAAATCTGACAGGGGTGAGAGAAAGTATGCCACCAAGGTTATGGAATGGAGACCTACTATCATGGGTGTTTCATTAAATTTCACCCAAGACAGGTCCAGAAGGCCTAACAGTGTTTGGTGCAATCCCTCAGCACATTGCCTGCCAACCATGTACTTTGCTCTTTTTATGTTTAAATATTCATTATGCAGTACATCACTTAACTGATGAAATTACTGGCTTAGAATATCGCCACAAACCAGCAAAGCAGGTGTTGGAGAAAGAGTAGGCACAAAAACATTAGAGAAAGAAAATAGTTGTGCAAATTCAGAAGCAGAACACTCACAGTCAGTAACAGCTTGTGAAAGAATGTTCAGTCCTCCACAGTAGTACAAGGGCATCTGGCCAAGACTCGAAAGCTTCTCCAGCAGTAAGGGCACAGTTGTGGACATGCCTTCCCCACTGTCAAACTTCTTCCTTGCATTTATCTCCTGATTTTCTCTCTCCTCTTCCAAATCTACCTGGGTCAGGTATTCTGCATGGAGGAAACAAAGAATGGTAAAACGGGAGGCACAGAAAGCAGACTGTGATGTGACAAGGTTTTACCATCTGCGTATTGCCTAGAGGGCTGCAATATAAATTTTAGGGAGATTTAATGTTAGAAATGTAATGCTAATGTAACCACATTTAATGATGACCTACATTTCACAATAAAAAAAAAGACAACCATAAAGTAAAGGATCATCAGGTTCTGAGAGTAACTTTTATTCAAGGTACTTGTAAATAAAAAACTATAGTACTGAACACTGTTTCACTGAAAAGAAAACAAAATCTTATCTTTTAGTTAAAGCAGTGCAGAGACTCAGATATTAAATCCCTTTATACAGATATGGTTAGCGGTGACACACTTGCTTCTAGTTGTAAATTGACCTCCCTCTTTTGCATTGCTTCAGGGTTTCACACACTTTGAATCTTCAATCAATACATTGAAATCTTGCCAACATAAACCTGAAAAAAATACCTTTCACCACCTTCTCCTTCTTAGGTTCAAGTTCCACTATGTTTTTGAAGCACTTTCTTGACTGAAAAAGAGAAAAATTATTAATAATACATTATATGCTACCTTTATGCATCTCTTACACACCCATGGATATAAATATGATACTTTATTTCTATTTTACCACAAAAGTGAGATATATGAAAAAAAAAGTTTTTTAAAAGTTACCTACCATATGTCAATGCGTCTGGTAAATATTGTATTTTACATTTGATTTTACAAAACATTGTTTCTAAAATATTAAGCATTAGTTTTATGCAACATACATATACTACTTCAGAATCTGTAGCTTGTCTCCTTTCCGGTCATATTTCTTTCATAATGCAATCACATTTTTGCTAGTTAGACAAGTATAGCAAGTCTTAACAGCTAGGAATAAATACTTATACTCACCTCATGATATTTCTTCAATTCCAAATATGCTTTGCCCATGTGTACATAAGCTTTTATGCACTTATCATTACACTGACAGAAAGAAAACAATAATGTGATTACATAAGTATCACTTCTACATAATGAAGATTAGTATTTCTGTATTGCTAACACTAGCACAACAATAGAACATTTGAACTTTATAGAAACACTACACAGCAGAAAGCTACTATGTTACAGCAAAATTATGCAGTATAATTGTCATCCAAAACTAGATTAAGCCTTTTTTAACTTAACCATTGCCCTTTGGGCTATATGGAAAATATAAGCTGCCAAATTAGGAGGAACACAAACACATATATACCCATATGCACTTAGATGTTCTCTTCACAACACAATGTAGTGAAATTTCTGCAACACAATTCAGATGAATGGATTAATAACACCTCAAATTATAAATGAGGTCAACTATCACTCTAGGTGATAATTGCGATTTTTTAAAATCTGTGGTAGTTTTGTATTACTTACTTATTAATATTACTAAAAGTATTACTTATATATTAATTTGTGTGTTTTATATACACCATGAATATAAAACATTTTGTTCTCCACTGTCATTTAATGCTAATAGTACGATCTGTTGGGTTAATTCTAAAGAGCTATACTGTTAGATTCTATAAGGTATAAAACCTTACATTGTAAAGTGGCTTGAGATGACTTTTGCCTCCACGTCCAAAAATAGTCACGGTATTATACATTGTTTTCGCTTGGGTTGCATACATAATTGTTGTGAAAAGATTGTAAAGCCACTGCATTAAATAGTTCTTATTCTACCTGTTTACAAAACTATGCAGACCACAATGTTATAGCAAATTTTGCAATATTATAACGTCTGCACAACATTATCACACGAGACATCGCCTCTTTTGACATCTACAAGGAGAGTGAAGAGCGTTCTCTTCTCTGATGCAAAAAAATAAAACGAAAACAAAATATTAAAAGTCCACAGTTGGGTAAGTTCACGTTTTAGTTTTTTGTGTGTGTGATAGTGGTTGAATTTTACCTGTTTTACACAAAGGAACGGAAAAAATTATGCCCACATTTTAAGCTAAAGTTAGCCTAATTTGAATTTGGTTAGTAGGCTAACAGGTCAGTAGGGTTGGCCGTAAGTTGTGTTATTGTTATAAAATATTGACCAAAATTTTTTTTTTTTTTTTTTTATTTTTATTTATTTATATATTTATTTTTAATGACCAGGACTCAATTCATATTTACATATCCAATATTTTTGTTGTCTACTTTGTTGGTAATTATACAAACAAGCAGAACTTTGAAAGAGTCCAATAACTATAACACGGACAATAACATATATAATATTTTGTGCTGTCTGTTTGTAGTAAGTTCCTTAAAATGTATTATTGCTTGTGATGTACAGTATGATTAAAAAGTTCTATAGACGTTCAGGCCTGACAGGACAGATGTTGGACATTTTTAGAACCATTGTGAAGTCTAAAAACTCTCAAGACAATTATTAATAGCCTTTCACCACACTAAACACATCTTTTCAACGTCTTTACAACTAACCACATGTAGATTCAGAGTTAATGCAGATGTCTACCTTTGTTTCTAGAGCATGTGTGTAATGTGTGGTTCTGATGAAGACATGGTAGAAATGATAGACGTAAAACTTAAAAAGCACAGCAGTAGGGCTGGCATTTGTCTGCAGCATGTGTCTCTGTAATAGTGCCACCGTTTGGAATGAGAACTTGCGTTTGGGTGTGCACTGCCACCTAGTGGCTGCATGCCATATCCAAAGCATACTGACAAGTGGTGCAAGGGTGCAAAATGCAACCCAAATACAGGAACAAACTGCTGATACATAAAATACCATCAAATAGTGAAACACACTAGAAATATACTGAAATAGGAGTATATCTATAGTTGTTACACAACTGCTTGCACCGTTTTAATATTTGCATATTTTTCATTAATTACTGAGATTGGGCAACTACTTAAGTAGAATTATTTTCAAGTAATTAACTTCACTAAATCATCTCTGTCACAAAGTAAAAAGGCTCCATGAACATGTTAGCAAATGATGTGATCTCCTTCAAAACAGCCAGTGTAAGGCGCTAAAGATGATATGTCTAGTAGAGAAATGGAAACACTAAATGCAGACCCAAATGAATGTGATCAGTTTCAGCAGTTCAACATGAAGAGGGGATAAAGTCAGCTACTAGTCCAGAAAAGAGCTGCTCCATCCAACATGTGCACCCTGGGCAGGTAAGTTACTGAAGTGTAGCCACTGAAAGGAGCCTATACACAGCACATACCTACAGTGAAAAACTGGCACAAGGTCAAGAGCTGCACACACAGCTGTTCACTGTTGCTTGATGACATGTAATAACCAGCAGAAGCAAGAGTTTAGTGAACAATCATTACGTTTTAGAGCTGGTTTAACTGCTGTGGGCACATGGATAGCAACAACTTTGAGTACTGTGTCCTCATTACTGCCACCATGTGCTGTGCACAAACCTGTGTGATGCCACAGAACTCTGTGTCAGGTAAAGCAAATTAATGCAATGACTAAAGCTAGGAGGTGAGATCAAAGAGACGGTAATCAACACAGGTAATTAATATGGACACTCACCACCAACTGCAGTGAATTAGCATACTTAAAGTTACAGTTGATTACCGGCGCAGTTGTGAATCTGGCAAGAGCTCTGTCAAGACAACATTTCTGCAGCGCAGAACTTTTTCCTGACTTAAGTGCAAGGCAGGTTATAGTCCACCCATATTCCTACAACCTATATCTCCTGAGTTGCAAGGTTCACCAAGAAACACTATATGTTTTTTTTTCTACCACAGAATTTTCCCATCCTATAAACAAACCTTTCTCTTCTCCTCTCTTCTCTCTCTTTACTGTTTCCCAGAGAACTCAGATTACAGTGCCACATATAAGCATAACCATTTTTTATTAGCTTTTTGCAAGATTGCATGTGCAGTTCAGGGCTTGCAGTTCACCACTCTACTACTTTCAGCATAGAAGAGCAAGTGGATGAAATCATTAAACAGAGCAATGCTGTGTAATTTTTAAATTACGTCTGCCCAATGTGTGACTAAATCTGAAACCAACATCAAGTGCTCCTTAGGTGTCTAAATACTATTTTTATACATACAGTGTAATACAGAAATGCAGTGTATTTCATTATAAGAGACAGTTTGCCATATGAAAAGGAGCATTGCATGTCTGCGTGTTTCTCCCAAAAGCACTGTCAGTGTGTGTGTGTGTGTGTGTGTGTGTGTGTGTGTGTGTGTGTGTGTGTGTGTGAACAGTGTTGCCCTGCCCTCATGTAAACAGCCACCAGCACAAGAGAAGAGGTTATAGTGGAAACACTATCCAGAACCAACCACCTTCGTCCTGTAAGATCAGGTTATATGAAACTCCAAGTTACTCATCAGTAAATCCCTGTAGGGGAAAATACCTGTACAATATGATAAACAAGACAGCAACTGACTGACCCTAGTTCCCAACTCGGTCTTACCTTCAGGGCCCATTCACAGTCTGTGATGGCCTCCATGTACTTCCCCAACTTGATGTAGGCCTAGATAGAGTTAAACATAACACAGGTGATAACTGGGTATCAAAAGAAGACAAAATAAATCTGGCCTTGCAGAATAAATCATGTGTATGTATGTCACAAGAACAGACACTTCAGTACCAAGTCAAGAACAAAATACTGAAAACATGACAATACTTGTTTTTTTTGTGCTGCTGAAAGTGTCTCACGATCTGTCAAAAGTGCTGGAGATTGTGATTTCTCCAGCACTTAAATTGCAGCAAAATAACTATGTAAGAATAATAACTTAAAGTTGATTGTAGTCTGACAGAAATAGGTCTGCTGGGACTTGGGGAAAAATCAGTATTCTGTGCTTGAGTCAGATAATCAGGAAACGTCTGTGAGCTTTTAGAACGAAAGAAGGAAAACACCTTAACTTAGCTAAGGACTCCTGAGACAGACATCCAGATTGGTTGAAGGAATTCAAAGTGAGAGATGATTGTTAGTTTCATGTCATGAAAATTTGTTTTTTGAAGGGGGGGCTCATTATTGTTGTTTTAAAAAACATGAATGGAGTTGTTATTACTTGAAGGCTTGATCCCACTATTGTTGCTAGAATTGAATAGAAGAGTTCATGTTCATTTCATTTTCATTATTTTTTGCAGTAGTAAACTGGTCCTATCAAATTTCTGATTCTGGGACATCAAGAATTAGTAATTAAGAGTGTAGCAGTGTTTGATCGCTATATCAAAGAGCAGTATCTTCGGAAGGGACCGTGCTGACTTACAATTAACATAAGCATATGTGGCTTCCATAATACTGAAATGGATGGTTGCCTTGAGTATGGAAGCTCAATCCTAGCACTGGAGAAAAAAACGGTTTCTAATCATGATAATAATAATGACTTAGTCACTAAAACTATTGAGATACAATATTTTGACTTAATAACTCAAAGGTTCACCCAAATAGTTTGGGGATTTTTTTATATTTTTGAAATTGTCAATAATAATGAGTAGATGCCACAAATCAGTTATCTTGCAGTATATTAACTGGAAATTAATTAATTAATTTTGATTACTTTGTACAAAGCACTTTTTATATGACATACTGTAATTAGGATGTATGTCATGGTAAATCTTAAGGAGAGGGATCAATAGGTGGGATTAAATTACAAAACCTTTCCTAAAGTTAGTTAGTCCTAACGAATTTAAAAGGTAACACAGAAAACATAGGCTAAAAATATTCACTTGTGCTCGGTTGGTGTACAATGTCTGCATGTCCCGTAGTTCAGCCAAGCCATCACTGTAATACTTCACAGCAGTTTCATAGTCTTCTTGAGCATAAGCTTCATTCCCCTTGTCTTTGAGTGCTGCAGTGACACAAAGAAAACAATGTTTTAAACGCATTGTGTGAAGCACAAAATACAGAAGGCCATTCACTTCCAACTGCATCTTTAAGAAAGACATCACATACCAATTGCCTTTTTCTCTTTAGCAATCCTCTTTACTCTTCTTTCTTCGGCATCTCTTTCGATAGTTTTCATGAAATACTCTGGTCAAAAAAAAGAAAAATGCTTTAGCAAGTGTTAGAACAGAAGAGCATAAAATTTTAAATATATTTGTTATCACATTGGATATTTCACATACATCATGTAAGGTAATTTTAAAAAAAGTAATTTAAAAAGAAATGTTCCACAGTATATTCTTCTTTCATCCTCATTTTGTGAAATACATACATGTTGTGCTTACTTGAACAACAGCCTCTGTGAAAGGTTCACAAATAAGCATTGGTGCAGTTATTTTAAATATTATACTACATTCAAGCCTCTAAGGGAAAAATGTAATGTGAATTCATTACGAAAAAAGTAAAATACCACAATCTTCTGTCATTACAGTAACAGTATATACATGTATTGACACTAACTAAGACCTGAGCATATTAGGAGATTTTAAACTGTAGTTGGTGACCTAAGCAGTAAGCTCTTGTAAGAAACATTGTAAGATGCCTTTAGATAATGGATCCAACAACAGCATGTCAATCTTGTCCAGTCATTCACATCCTTTAACCTGTAGCAGTGCCCTCCTCAATGTGACATACTGACAGTTTGATAAGGGAGTGAAGAGTTCACTCCACACTTGTATATCACACCTCTGCCAACTGAACTGACAAAACAGCAGAAAACATGGGGCGCCTGAATGGGTCTGAGCAGGCAAGTGACAGAAAACATCCCCTTGAAACGTTTCATAGGCCACTTTAATGCCAAGGACATACTTTACAATGTACCATCTCTCATCCTTCGATAGTGCCACCAGTCTTCTGTCAGGTCTGCACTAAACTTCAAAAAAGCCAGAAAACAATAGGTCATTAATAGGTCACTAAAGTTAAAAGAAAGTACTTCACTACACTACAATTCTTCCTGTATCAGAATGCAGTAAACCGAAATAAATTCAACTTATTGTTGTGAAAGATTAGAGAAGTTAGATATCTGA
The DNA here is from genome assembly GCA_900302695.1 of Helostoma temminkii. Classification (NCBI taxonomy): domain Eukaryota; kingdom Metazoa; phylum Chordata; class Actinopteri; order Anabantiformes; family Helostomatidae; genus Helostoma; species Helostoma temminkii. The sequence continues at coordinate 54,002 of OMLM01003998.1, read as the reverse complement.
GTTAAAGTTAAACTTTATTTTATCTATGAAAAAAGATATTGGGTTGTCAACACCAGATATAAATGCAAATTAATGCCAGACAGCAAATATGCGAGATGACAGTGTCTTAAAATCTGATATATTTCTACTTCATGTACAAGAAGACTGTTTTGAATTTGTAAAACTGTATTTAATTTATGAAAACAGTGACTACTTTTCCCCCCAATCTAGATGACACTAGACCAGAACTACAGTAGATCAAGAACCATGAACTTGGTCAAATCTGTCTAGGCAAAGCTTGAGGACTGTTTAAGACAGTTTCAGATTTCTGAAACACATTAAATGTGTTTTTTATTTTTTGTTCTGGTCTACATGGATGAAGAAATTCTGTGAAATCAACATTTTAAAATTTTCACACATTAAATAGAACAATGTGACAGTGGATTTGACAAACTCATGAGGTTGTAACTAGAATGTCTAAAACCATTTTAGGACAATAAGTGGATGAACTTTCACCCTGAACTGCTTAAGAGGAGGGTAATTTCAGTGTTTTAAAAAAATAATCAGAGGTTGATCTCCAACACTCCACAGTAAGATGAAGACAAGAATGCCAAAATAATTTTCTAGGATGACACGGTGCATTTTAGGACATTTTACTACTTCTCATTTTCCAGGTCTGGAAAATAGTGAAGGCTGCTGATGTTCGCACCAGGCAAGTGAAACGGACTGCATCTTTCACAGCTGTGTTTGTTCAGGCAGGCTACAGTCTTGGAAACTACACAGAGCAGTGTTTTGGAGCACATCACTCTGCAAAAACACTTTTGCCACAAGCAGCATAATTTCTGATATTGTTTAAGTTTGCCACTTTTTTCTCAATGCATGACATTGAGAAAAACAGAAATTTATACTATTGATGCTGGAAGAAGCATTTTCTACATAACATATTAACATTGAGGGCCATGCACAGAAAGGTTTGCTTTCATTTTTGCTCACCTCTACATTCATTCTGTGGACTCTGTAAAACAAGAAAAACAACATTAACAAAACATTTCTTCATACTAACAACTTATGGCACATCAACCTGATCTTACACAGCAAAAAAGGACAAGACAGCAGGGCTGCACAATCATTTTCAGATCGCAATCTAAATTCAGACCCCTATGCACTCACAGTCTTATATGACAACAATTCAGTCAAGTTTGTTTTAGCAAAGATATCCACATCAAACTAAATGCTCATCTTTCTCTCCTCATCAAATGGCAGGACTGTGTTACAGTTGGTAACAACTTCCCAGATCAGCTATTAATGACTGGAAACACAAGTGCAAAATAAGTCATTTGTTTGAAAGTGTTATAGGACTGAGGTTTAGGTTTATGTTTAGTATATAGTCCCATTTTAATTCAGTTTCCTGACTGAGCAAAGAAGAAACAACCTACCAATTTAAAATGTAAGTGTGAGCTTACAGTTATCTGAAACAAGAAACCGTTGCATTTTTGTATGTTATTATTTATTTATTCAGTAAGCATTTTTTAAATCATACTCACAGCTTGAAGCCTGTTCGGTTAGTGGCAAAAAATAAAAAGTGACGCTATCAGAAAAAATATATGATGCTCAAAAAACATGAAACAAAATTGCAATCTCATTTTGAGTGAAATAAATTGATTTATATTTCACCCTAAATCATGCAGCCCTGAAAGACAGACTAAAGAACAAGATGTTAGTGGTTTAATACTGTATATTGTTAAGAAATAAAGCCAGCAAGAGTGAGACAGACAGAGGCACAGACAAAGTGACAAATACTGAAACAGACAGTGTGCAAGGGCAGGAGATCTGTGTTCTGGCGACCTTGTATGAATGTCTTTACCAAGCAAGGCTGGAGTGGTGGATTTGTGTTGATTGTAGTCTTGTTGACTTTGGTCATGCAGGGTTCAGCCAAGGCAGCAATGTAGCAATCAGCTTCCTCCATTGTTTTCTGCTGGACTTCGACATCAGAGGACTTTAGATTGTTCACTAGCTCACCTGAAATAATATAGTGATTTTTTTTACTGTTCACAGCCTTCATTCTTGCATATTAATTGCATACTGTATTTTGTAAACAATGCATGTTATATACTCTGAATCACAGTTCTCTTAAAGAATGAATGCTTATTTTGTAAAGTGAAATCCATTTAGTACAATTCATGTTACAACTCATAAATACTGTTGCAACTTGGCCTACAAGTTCATTAGATTGATTTTGAACAACAAAACACATCTATATGGTTAGAAGCACTGAAAAAATTAACCATGTATTTTCTCATATGCAGTTAATGAAAATATGGGGTAGCTTGTGTCAGCTAATGATAACTTGTGAGAAGGAACTAGTTAGTGTCAAGTTAATTTGTCTCTTTTTAAGAAACACTTAATTGCATTGACCATCGTGATGAATCAGTTTTCAGTAAAACTAACTAGCTAGCTAACTGCTAGCCAACTGTTAACACAGGGACTGAGGTAGTTAGTTAGCTTTAACGCTAGGCAGGTTTGCGACAGGGTTAACGATAATAAGTTTCCAGCTATAAGTTACTACTCATAATACTCACTTATTTTGTCAACATTTTTCAAAAAACTCTCAAGGTCCTCGGGTTTTTCCATCATGCTTTTGTCTTCTAGGTAGCGCTGGATCTTTTCTTTATCTAAACTAACGTTGACGCTGGCTTTTCTGTGATGACTTTTCAGCGTGGAGTTTCCATAGTAACGAGATGCCTTCAGGGGCGCTCGTACGTCCCCGTAGTAAAACTGCAATTGCAAACCACAGTAGAAAATAAAGGCACCCTTAGATATGAATGAAAAATGTTTGAACTTGCCCCGGCTGTACATGAAAAAGAAGACTCATGCATGGACACAGATCCTGCTGTGGAGTGGCAGCTGTTTCCTTAATCTCCCGTTGTAATAAACTAAATGTATCACTTGACCACACACTTGTTATTTTGCTATGTGTCATGTATCAAGCAGGCTATAAGCCACAGGTGTTGTTGGGCCCCAGTAGAAATCAGCTGTGCCCCAGTAAACAAATTCTCAGTTGCCGTCAGTACATACATTAAATTTATAATCCACAGAAAAGAAACCGAATAAAATGCAAGGCAGTCAGTAACACAATCAACACGTGAAGGCAACACAGTTCAAACAAAAAACATGTCTGAAATATCAGAAAGGTATTTAAACTAACCAAGCAGAGGGAAGAAGAGAGGAGAGGTGAGGTCAAGGAAGGTAAGAGTAGATAAACAAACGAGCTAACAGACTTTAGCATACGCAGTTTAATGCTCAAAAATGTAACCAACTCTGTTTAGACTAGGTAGACAAGATGGGTGCTTTTACACTTATGGGGAATATTTTTGCTTTATTTTCATAATGAACTGTGTATACTCTTCATTTGTAGTTGCTGAATTTATAATTGAACAATTTTGTATTATTATTTTTTGTGCAAGGAAGGACTCAGGGTTTGTTGTTGGCATGTGCAGCCTTTTCATGTTGAAGGTTTAAATAAATAAATATTTTTATAAAGGTTACTATGTTCACCTTTCCAAGTACTTGGTGTAGTGTAGAGGGCAGGACAAAGACGGTCTGACTAGGGCCAGGGTAGGGGGTAGTAAAGCTTTATGTCTATCACCAGCCCTGCTATAAGCATTTGTGTGTTCATAGCTGTGGTGGCTACAGTTTTGGATCAATTCAACACAGCACCGAAATATCAAATAGATTTTTATTAGTCAATATAAATACCCTTATACTTAACAATAACCTAAACCTGAAATAATTGTTATGGCTACCATTACATAGATTTTTTCTTCACCATTACACTTCTATGGGTTCTTGTATAGTGTGGACAGGGAGCGGCCCAACTATAAATCTTAACACTTCATGGAAATTGCTCTTTGTGTGCATCATGATACAAGAACATAATACACGTTGTACTCTTCCTCAGCAACAGATTAATACTGCCTCCCTGTGGTTAAAACACATGAGGAGCCACAGCAAACATCTCTAATAACATCAATTAAAGATGTAAACATTTAATGTTCTCATTAGTTTAGAAAGGAATAAAGTGACTAAGGTAACTAAGTACAATAACATTATTTCTTGGCCTTAACAAATGAATGATTCACATCAAATGTAATGTTACAGCAATGAAAAAAAGGGTTGGTTTGGCACATGTGAAACAGAGTAGACAAACACATACGGACTAGATTAGTATTATTGATATGTATTATCGATTAGTAAGTAAGTATTAATAAGTATATTAATACCAATAAGTATACATATATAAATAAGTATGAACATGTAAATAAATATCTTAAATATATCTAAGTATTATTGATGAATTACATTGTGGTCATGGATCATTTGGTATTCATGATTGGAATCCCTGAGCTCCTCCTGTAGCTGTCTTTCTTTCCATGACAGTTTCCTTTTGGGGACTAATAAAGTTTATCAAAGTAAATGAACAAACAGCCAAACATCAAATATGAATCCACTGTTTTGTGCCCATTAATGAGTAATAGCTTACAAACTTGGGAGCCAATCATTCACAACAACACTGACATCACTGTGTTTACTGACACAATCATTGAACACACATCATATTGACAGTACAGTGTTTGAAAAAAACACTATCCAATTATATTAATTCCCAGAATTTTCCAAAATAATGTATGATAGCCACAATGGTCAGCTCAAACATGCCAGGTCATAATGATCTCATGCACACTGCCACATTTCCTGCCTAATTAGTACATGTACTCTTGATTAGACACGTTGACCATCACACAGATCCCATGAATGACTTAATGGGTGAAATGTTAAGCAAACTATTTTTGAGTGTCTGGGCAGACCAATCCAGGCAGGTGTAAACAGAAGGCGAACTCCACGAAAATGCAGGGTTCATATACAGACAAATGCAGTGAACATATACAGTAAGCAGGCAGATGTCCAGAGAAGCATGTAAGAAGTCCAAATAAAAAAACTCAAACAGAAGATCCCAACCTGAAAACCAGGACACAGATAGTTTGGCAAGATCCAGATACTGAGTCTACAGACATACTGATGAACTGGAAAGAACTGCCAGAAAACTAAGGGATACCGGCTGTTTCCTACACCAGCGAACTGACTAGTTAATCACGAAACTGAATGCTGAATGATGAGGCAGTTCAGAAAACACTATGCAGATGGACCAGTACGGAAGAAGTGTCTGACATTTTGGGAACTGGCTGTAGTCAGAGTGGGAAAAATAAATGCAGATAATGCAGAAGTGTGACAAATTCGGTATTTTAGATATGGAGTCATCATTCATTAAATTATCAGGGAAGCTGTAAGATGTGTGTTGCTTGTGTGTGTGTCACATGACCACGTGGTACTGTAGTAGTACAGTAGTAGTCTGCAAATACTAGGACTTCAAATGAGGAAATTATAACAAGCAAAATCATATGTACAGTCAAAAAAATCTAATACAACTAAAAAGGTGAGTATTAGTACTAGTATTAGTATTATTGAATACTAGTCACAGCTATCGATTGTTCTACTGTAGCCAGTGGTGCTTCTCCTCACATGATTTAATTTCAAAACAGGCATCTGTCTTGTCTTTCTGGCACACTCAGAGATCCTGTTGCACAGTCGGTATGTGCTAACTCAGAATTTGGATGTACACAGGAGTATCCCAAGGCCATATTATCAATCAACCTATTGATAGTATGCCATAGAGACTGCACATCGCCTAGCAAACCTGGACAGACAACAAAATTTGTATAAGCTCTAGCAGGAACGGACACTGCCTTCCCCCACACTCTCACAGCACTAATACAGATCCACTCTATTGCAAGAGACATGCTTCATGTGTGAGGCACATTGGTTTATATGTCATTGCTGTACTACATTATGTCACAGATAGCATCTTCGTGAGCAGATATTAGTAGAGATATAGATCCTAAATGTCAAAGCACAGTTGAGTCCTCAGATGAAAACCCACAGTTCAGTATGGAGTACTGGTATGAGATAAGGAGAGCATGCTTGGACAATAAGAGGTTACTTTAGTCAGTGTGAAGATAAAACAGAAGTGGAAAATACAACACAACGAACCATTTAGAAATTAGTAAGAAAACTGTAGCACATTCTTATCGGGTAAACCCATTATCCACAAACAATGCCCAATCAAAAAACAGTGCCACAGTGTCACACTGTCTTCTTAACATGAACAGGCTGGGAGACTCAACCCTGCATGGAAACCCCCTTGTATGCCTACAGAATAAAAAACACATAAAAAAATAATGCAATGCGACGTAATGCTAATCATTAATCATCTGGTTCTCTCCAGCTGTACTGGTCAGTTTAAACTGTGCTGTTTGCACAACTGGATTTTTGTTATGTGCTCCTGTTCTTGTTCTAATGTTGTATGTTTTTGCATGCTTTTGAGTGGTGGGATATGCTGTTTGTGTGTTAACTAAAGACAAGATTGGTTAACACACAGAACAAATAAGGACATGCAAGACTAAACAGATGGAATAGTACATAATATCACACCAAAAACATCTCAGTTACTAACCCAACAGGCTAAGTAAGTATTGTATTGACACAAAAAAAGAAATCTTGAATGTAATTGTTGCAATGTTGTTTCACTTTTACCTGTCAAGCTATAAAAATGAATAGAAATTGCTGATTTTTATTAAAAAATACTTACACATTCAGATACAATGCAGGTGGAACAGACTTGTTCATGGTTTTATTGTCAAATGTCTCCCAGACTGAAAAGGTCTCCATCATCTTTGTTGTGAGAGACAGTTGAGACATTCTCTGTAATACTAACTACATGCTATCTTAGCTATATGCAAACATTAACAAATATCATAACATCAGGAAATTATTTGGGTCATATGTGACAGTAGTGTTTTTTTTATCTTCAAGTGAATAGTTCTAAAACTATAATTTAACTTTGTAGCCTTTATTAAAATAATACATTTATTTTTAGAGGTATTTGCCAATTTTCATCATAAATCGTTCAGTAAGCTAAATATGTTATATACAATACTTTAATAATTAGTACTATGTTCATCTTTTGGAAGTGCACAGAAACCATTCTGTGTGAAAACTGCAGGCTTTCATAAACACACCGAGAGATATAACACTGAGGAACATCACTTTGTAGAGTTGGACGTTTCCTAAAAAGGGATGTGCGTGTTGCCCCACATGGTCACAGCTAGATCTCAGTCATGTGCACAAAGCAAATGAGGATAAAAACATTCCTGGGGGACAACACAGTATCCTCACTTGCCATTCACTTTTGATCTTATTGTCAAAATGTCAATTTGTAGTAATATTACACCATCAATTGCTTGTTAACATATTCATTTAAAGACTGCTGTGTTTACAATACATCTCACATTCCACAGTGACAGGCATTTCAAGTCTTTTAATAGCAAGCTGCAACATTTTCCAGAACCAGGTCAAGAGAGTCAGCAACCAGGCACTTTGAAAGGGTTAGCGTCTCGTGACTATAATGACCCCTTTAAAATGCAACTTGAAAATGAAATTAACATGTAGAATTCAATGGTGGCTGCTGTTTATGCAGCCAATTACCAGAGTTTGGGACCACTGAACATGTCCACAGTGGAGAAATTAAAAAGTATGCTGTCGTATGGGTAAAAACAGCAATTGAGTTTGGATTTATTTCTGTAAAAACATTCAGACATTGTCATTGCAAGACTCAAACTACTGGGCACGTCACAGTGTCATACCCCAGAAGAGAGCAGATACAGCATTGCAATGCTGTCATTGACTGAATGGTGTCTTTATCTGCTTTTGTTCAGGAATCTGCTTTGGCTCCAGTGTGTCTTCTAAAGAGGTGAACTACTTCAAAACCCAAAGCTGTGGATTTACAGTAGGCTACAGTTGCCACTTTTATATTGTACCAATACATAAACATCGCCCTGAAGGACACCATGTGCTTTCAGTGAGCTATGTGTTTTTATCCCTTATGTGGGCCTCATGTTTTTGTTACACTGTCAGTGTTTGCAGGTCTGGTTGATCCACTGCATTATTGTTTTTTTTTAACTTGGAAAAAAAATTCATAGCAGCCTTAACAATTAGTGTAAAATACCAGATGTTTAGGCTTGAGAGAAGCTGGATTTGGCACCCATTGATGCAGCCAAAGCTACTGGTTAAGACAAGCTTCTTCTGAAAAACAAGTATAACAGCAAATGAGTTCTAAAGGGAGAGACAAAATTGAGGTATACTGGGGAATACAAAATGACCATACAGAAAAAAAAATAGACATCCACATGAGCACAAAACCCAAAACAATCAACAGAACTTTCCTAATTTAACTGCGGTCTAGACCCAGAACCTAAACCTCTCTCCTGTGTGATAAAACACATTCCACTACATATACAATCACAACCAAAAAACCCAGGGTGACAAACAAGTGTCCACTGTCCATAACAAATGTAAACCACACGCATAAACAGTCAAAAAGAAGATGGCTTACAGTCAGAGTCAGAGCAGATAGGGAAAAAAACAGACATTCAAATGAGGTCAGAAAAGGATTCCACCAGAGGGCTGGGCCAAGGTTCAGGCTGGTGTGGCCCTGTAGGGTCAAGGGCTCAGATTGGGAAGGATTTAGTGGTAGAGATAAATAGAATATGTGAAATATACCTGGGTCTCCCCAGGATAAACCATACACAGATAAGTCAGTGAGAAGGCAGAAAAGTGGCTTCAGTTTAAAATAGTATGGGAATTTATTACAACACTTCTCACCATGAGACTACATACATCAAATCATTAAAAAAGAACAATATTAAACAATTAAACACATTTAATCAGTCCCCCCAAAACATTAAAATACTGTAGCAGAAGAGCTAGAATAATTCAAAACCAAAAGACTACTGATTATGCTTACTCTGAGTAGTCATACTAAAAAGCAATCAGAAGAAAGCTAAACAGTTGACCCTGAAAGGGAAAGACAGACTACACAATGCTATTTTAAGACTGTTGAATATTCTGGTTTTCACTGAGTTTTGGTGTTTCCTTTATAAGGAATATAGAAGGGAGGATCTGACTTAATCAGAGGGACCAGGCATGTACAATGCGGAAATGACAGGTACTCTGCTCTACACTGGCTGATTGATGGAGATTCAATGAGCAACAGGAGTGTCCCCAGGTAACAAGCTGGCCCAGAGTAGCCCTGATGAGCAACAATCTGGCAACTGTAAAGGAGACGTAGCAGTAGCTGGGAGTAGGAGTGGCTCACATGAACTGGGGACAAACAAATCATGTGGGAGTGAGGGAAAGGCAGGCAGCATGTATGTGTGTGCATGTGTACAAAAAAGGAGGTGGAGATAAATCAGGTGAATGTGGAAAGGTAACAAAATGGTCCAGTGAGCTGTAAATCAGTGGGTATCATGACAGATGTGTCCCAATTACAAGCGATAAAGACAACATTCTGTTTATAGTTAATATTTACAATTAAGCCCTGTTAAATCATCCATCCAGTTTATGAACTGCTTCATCGCCATAGGAATTGCAGGAGTCTATCCCAGCTATCATACAGGCAAGACATGGCCACATATAGACAAAGACAACCATTCACACTCTCCAATTAGGCTGAGTGCATGTCTTTCAAACCCAGGACCTTCTTGCTGTGAGGCAACAGTGCTAACCACCACACCACTGTGCCACCCTCCTGTTAAATCATATTTATAAATAATAGTGCTATTTGTTTAGTTGTGACAAAACATTACAAAAAGCAAAAGTCAACTTCATCAAGGATGAGAAGTCCAAATGAAGAAAATGTAGACTGGTTCCTGAAAGACACTGGATGCAATGTGCAGTAATGTAGCAGACAGGTTACAGTGAGTAAAATGTTACTGCAACTTTGTGGATTGATGCACAAGCAGAACACACACAGGAACAAACAGACACACAAAGAGCAGATCATGTAGGAGGGGAATCAGACTGACAGGACAAAGCACCATCACACCTGGACCCAAACACCACATGTGTATTATACATCTGTAGGGGGGGCTACAGTGTAAAGTAATTAAAGGTGTATCATTTTACATGCTCTTCACATTAAACTCTTCACTACTTCTTTACTAATGTCTTACTGTATGTAAAACTACTACTAGTTTACTACTAGTTATTTTAAACTACTGCAGTACTATAGCTAACAGTAAAACAGGAAGAAGCAAGGAGTCCTGAAAAATGACTGTTGCTGTTTTGCTGCTAGAGTATGTCCAATTCAAGTTCCCTGAATGTAAACATCTTTAACTTTCACAGCCCAGTGCTGTTTGTGGTTCATTCATCATGTTGCACTGCATCTGATTTCATGGCACTACAGCTGAGACATGATGAATGCAGGTCATTCAACTGCTATTAACCAATCATGGTGCGGTCATTCATCTGTGTTCACTGAGGGGGAGCAGTGCTGTTGTGTAGTCCAGCAGGTATTTTGCACTCAAAAACATTTGAGATATTGTTTATTTATCAAGTTATTCTTGTTTGTTATTTTAAATGATGTGGCTCTGTTTTGTTGGTATAGAGAATAACAGTGCTGATTATGATATTGTGCTGTTTGATTAGAACCGGTGGAGAGGACTAGTTCAGGTTTATAATTATTACTTTTTAGGTTTATCAGAGCTGCAAAATTAAAATAATGTGTGGAAAAGAAGGACTGCTAAAGTAATGTTACTGTTTATTACAGTATTGGCTTTGTTAATTATAATCACTGCACTTGTTATTGAGCTTTAAAATGTGACATTTATAGCACCAGGAGCAAACAAGTTATACATCAGTCAGGACCTACTTACTTATGACGAATCCAGCTGAATGAATGACCCAATTATACACTCGCAATTAAAAGTGCACTGCCATAACTAATCAGAACACATGCTGATGAGATGATAAGTTCTCTGTGTGTTCATGTACTTCAAAATCAGCTAGAGACACAGGAAGGTCTAATGATGTCCCTGAGTAGAGAAGCTTTTGATATGTGATTTATTGTAGGTGTGTTTGAATGTGAAGTGCATTTCACGTTAAGGAACAGTTTGGAAATGCCAGTGAGTTGCAGACTTGATGCAGTCATTGAAAACAAGGAATATGCAAAGAGATATTACGTTTTATAATTGTTCACTCCATTGTTCATTAGTATGGTTTTAGTATTTCTTATTTCCTAAATAAAATTGTCATGGGGTATTCATCAGCTCATTATTTTTGATCCTGTGTTGCAATTTGCATAAAACAACAAGAGAGAGAGAAGTTTTTTCCCATATATGATGTAGCTGCTCCACTCAGTAAAGCCAAAATTTAAACACACCCCCAATGGCCATTTGAGGGCTGGGACTGTCTGTTTTTTCCTCTACAGTGACCGCCCACACAGCTATTGGTCTTGTACAATTCATTAAACCACACACACGAAACACAAAAGTGGCATAAGCCATAGGACCTGGACATCAGTCAAGAAAGCATAAGACCCATTCGCTTAAAGTGTGACAAAGAGCCACAATGGAATCAGGCCAGACCCGCTCTAATGCTCCATCCTACCTAGCATGGTCAATCATCAACACTTTATGCTGTTGTATGCCTCTGGGTATTGCTGCTATTGTGTTCTCCTGTAAGGTAGGTAGCTTTTAATCAACATCAACACATTTTATACTTTCTTTTTGGTGGGTTAAACAACTTTATGCTAAAATTAAAACCCACTTAAATTAGTTTTGGCTCTGTTGTCAAGGGTTATTAGTCCTCAAAATGTATCCAGTCAGGTTAGTTTTGTTAACATATGGATATATTTCTATTCAAAATATCCTAAAGTTAATCTGAATGTAAAAGTTATTTGAAACTTATACAAATATATTTTTGATCATTGCAGGCACAAAATGCTAATGCTCTTGGAGAATCAGCTAGAGCTGAGGGTGCGTCCCGGACTGCCAAGAAGTTAAACATCATCGGTGTTGTCTGTGGTATAATTTTGATCATCGTTACCGTCGTGATCAAGTTCGTTCTTAAGGAGAAGGACCCTTAAAAGAAGACATCTGTTAGTCATTCTTTTCTTTTCTTTTCTTTTCTTTTCTTTTCTTTTCTTTTCTTTTCTTTTCTTTTCTTTTCTTTTCTTTTCTTTTCTTTTCTTTGTTTTTTGGTGATTGCAAAATCTAGACATCACCTATTTACTACTTTACTCTCACAAAAGGAAATTAATGAAAACTATATTGAAAGTTGTGATGCAAAATAATAACTTGCCACGTTCTTCACATACTGTTCATAAGTTTACTGGTATTTTTGTGACGCAGTTTTATTAACTTTATCCTTTTTAAAAGAGAGCAATTACCTGACACAGTAAAATACTAAAAATTATGATGGAAAATGTTTTGTTTTTGAAAACAGCAAATATATAGATTGCATATGGTTGACAAGTTTCATGTAATCTTTACCTGGACGGACCCTGATTTTCAGTGTAGTTCTGTATGTATCTAGCTTTCATTGCCTTCCTCTTCAAGCCTTTAACTCGAATAATATGAAAAATAAGATCTTGCTAGCAATTGTGGTACCTTGGTTTATTTTGCCTATATTTTGATTTTGTTTTTTGTTTTTTGGTATTAACATTCATCCTTACAGTGTATGTTAAAAAGCACGAATAAAAGTACACATATGTTTACTCAATCTGGTCTTCACATGTTGTGGCTTCGCAGTTCTTCTCTCTCAAAAGTTCCTCAAGATGCGAATACAGAAACGTTTCTTTGTGCTTCTTGTGAAGTTCTCCAACTTCCTGCCACCATAATAGCAAACAGACACGCAACAAGAAACATGCGGCTTTGATTAGACTCTGACTCTCACATTTTTTCCTTACAGTTTGAAAGACAAATAAAATCATGAATAGTCGTGTTTCTATTTGAACCATCCAAGAAAAATTGCAATAATAGCTAAGATGTGAACTGTGCAAAAGCATATGCATAATTATTGGGAATTGTCCTTACATTCTCAGACAACAATCCTCTACTTGGTCTGTGAATCCTGGAAAGGAGGGAGGCGGCGTAAGAATCTGACAGAGTCCCCTTTAAGTCTCCTGAATGGGCATCTTGGTCTTGAAACCAAGAACACAAATTGGTTTCCTGCTGAGGGGGGGATGTGCCAAGTCTGGCCTGAAACAACTCCCCCAGACATGCCTGCAGTATCTGTGATATAAAATTAAACAAAACAGCATCTAAATTCATGTCATGCTAGTAAAATAATGATACATACCTACAGCAACATTTTTCTAAACCTATTAATGATTCATGCACACTCTCAGTGTTTGTCTGAACCTTGAAGAAAAGCCTCTGGAAGGCAGGACTGGTGTCAGAGCTCATGTCTTTAATTTTGATGTGGGACAGACTGTGGAGCAGCAGCAGAGAGAAGCCTCCAACTGACTGGAGCCTCTGGCGACGCACAAAGAGGGTTTCCTCTGCCTCCTGTAAACAGAGGTGGCATCTACACTCATTTAAGAGTTTCCACTAACACATTACAGCTGTACAAAGACATACATATACATGTATACTCCGATTCATAAAAAAAACAAAAAAAAAACAGGCATCGTAAAACACATTGTACATTGTAATATTGTGTCTCCTTGTAAGGACATAAAGGGGGTTACAACTGGAATATATACAGTTTTCTGAGCAGATAGGAAGAGAGGGTGTCTACTTCAGGAAGATACAAATCTTTTACATTTGCTGGAATCCTAGATCACACTTTTAAAGCATCTATTTCAATCTGTCCCAGTAAACACACAAAATTCAAGATGGGCACTGAAGTTATATGTTTTTCAGACTGAACCAATGTACTGTATGCACCATAAAATGTGCAGTTCATATGAAATGAGGTAGTCGTGGTGGTCTGATTCTCCTCTGCACGATGCACCATACTTGTGCTAAAGGAGACAGTCTGGACTTTAGGCCGGTCGGTCAAAAACATGCACTCTTTGTGTATGAAGCGACACTGTTGTAGCACATAAAGGGTGACACCTGGCATTTTAGGCTTTCTTATGTATAGAGTTGAATAAATGTATTTACTGTAGTTACTTTCCGCCACTGAATATTACAGTTGTATAAGATCTGATCAAGTCAAAACATTGTTTTGTAGAAGAGTAAATTGGACAGAGGAGCACTGTTAAACACAGATGCAGACAAGATTGTTGGTACCCTTCTGTTAAAGAAAAAAAAACTCACTATGCTCACTGAAATAACGTGAAACTGACAAAAGTAATAACAAATAAAAATTTACTGAAACTAATGAAAATCAGACATTGCTTTTGAATTGTGGTTCAACAGAAGCATTTTAAAAAACAAATAAAAAAATGAAAAATGAAACTGACCTGGACAAAAATGATGGTACCCTTAACTTCATGTTTTACGGCACAACCTTTTGAGGAAATCACAGCAATTAAGCAATTTCTGACACTCTCAATGAGACTTCTGCACCTGTCAACGGATATGCAAGACGGGACTGCTCCAGCTGTCTCAGGTTTGAAGGGGGCATGTTTCAGCTCTTTCCCCAGATGTTCAGTAGGTTTTAAATCAGGGCTCATAGAAGACCACTTCAGAATAGTCCAATGTTTTGTTCTTAGCCATCCATTGGGTGTTTGAGTGTTTTGAGTCATTATCCAGACCCATGGCCTGTGACTCAGACCAAGCTTTGTGGCTCTGGGCAGCACATTTCACTTCAGAACGCCTTGACAGTCTTCCATTAATTCCACTTTGTCTCAAACAGTGACAAATGGTGCGATCTGATGCTCGTGTACCTTGATCTTGGAGTTTTTTGGTTTTTTCTGTCTTTAACAGAAGAGTACCAACAATTTTGTGCACATATGTATCGATGGACTGCATTCTTGATTAGTGAGAAACTGGTCTTATAAGCCTGTAACATTCAGTGGTGGAAAACTGTACAGTGTGAAAACTAAACCAATCTTTGTATCTTGGATCGGTTTAATATTATCGTATCCCCAGAACTCAGTATGTTATAGGGCACATCAAACACTTGTTATACAAACTGTGAATTATCACCCCCCCAGGTACTACACCACCTTCAACAATTCTGTTAAAACCATTTATCCTCCTGTTCCATTTAATTTGTATGTATGTATCAGTTTTAAAGGTTTTAGATGCTTTACTTCAGATTGTTTAGTCAGCTCCCATGCTATATCTTGGTCTTGCTACTTATGCCATCATACAATTCAGTAATTGCAATGGTTCTAAAAAACATTATGAAAAATGCACTTTCATAGAAAGGTCTACCTGATAAAAGAAAGAATTTCTGAAGGCGTTGTTGAAGTAGTTGTTGTTCGGGAGACTAGCGGCTATCTGAAGTGAAACAGCTGGAGTCTGTTGGAAAAAAAACAATGCAATGCATTCCTTTTGTATTACAGTATGCCAACTGAAGATAAACCTGCAGTAAAAAATATAGCAAATATAATGCAAAGGTAAAGCATATGAATGCAAGAATTAAATAGTATTAAATATATATCTATATATAATAAATCATAAAAGTATTTATTTCAAGATGAAATTTTAGGGATGGTATCAGCTGCTAATCAGTATAGTGGTAGTAGTTACAAGGTTTCCTGTCTGAGTACCTCAGTCTCCTAAGAATTCAAATTTAAAATGGTCGGGCCACTTAATGCCTTAATTAAAGAGTAGAAGCAATTACAATTTAATGGCTAACAAGGTTGAAAATACGAAGGAAACTTTAGCACCAACCAGCTTTAGATTATGTAATGTATGCATCAGGAATAGTCCATGCTGGTACACAAGGAACTCCCTGGGGTTAAGGACTGATGGGTCCAAAGGGATCAGCTCCCCCTCACATTCCCACTGAGCATCAAGGATGTCTACAAAACTGTTGCCGCTGCCTGGAAAACAATATATAGAACCCAGCAATAGGCAGCAAGAGTAGGTCTTACTGTACTGTCATAATTTCAAACTTGTCGTTAAAAATCCAGTCACTGTGCTAATCTGGCTAATTAAAAAACTATGTGTGACAGCTGATTTCTGTTGCACCTATATAAAAACAGATGACCCCCCAATAACTTCCACTGACCAGCAACCTCTCTTCTAAGAAGCCCTGCCCCACAGGCCAAGCTCTTCAGCTTTAGCTCCACCGCCTTCAACAGCTGGAACAGAGGCGAGGCCTCCAGCAGCTTGGCCCAGTCCTCTTCTAAAAAATAAAAGCAACAAGGGTGAATAAAGTTAACCTCACAGACTACACATTACATCCTTAATCTTATTATTATCATGATGTTACCTGGATTTGCAGGGACAGAGATAAGTGAAGGGTGAGACTCTTTCACTGGTTGGCTCTCTATTTCAAAATCAAGATTAAATTATTCATTTGTCATTATCATTATAGGGTAAGGTAAGTAATATATTTGGAAATACCAGTAACCCTTTATTTTCCAGGTCCCATAGTTTGAAGCTAAATCACTCAAAATTTATCTTGTAATTTTAAAAAAATGAGTTGGTACTTAGATGTTAATTATTAGGATATTTCCAACCAAGGTGTGCACAATTTGGTGCTTAGTCTCTACTTGTTTTTTCACATTTTTATGAAAAAAACAAAAATATATATATAATATAAAGATAATTATGTATGCAAAACTTAGACAGTAGGACAATGAATGAGTCTGTAGCCAGCAGCTAATTAACTTGTTAACCTTGTTGCTTTATTTTTGGCCAGTAAATTAAATAGTCCTAAGCATAACACCCACAAAACCACAACTTGTCTCTTGTCTGCCAGATAAACATCTGCTGCCAAACTATTTCTAAGGATGAATGACGTCTTGCATTACTATAATCTGTGTTCTGTCTTACCTTGGGAATGAATGCCAGATGATGCAATGTGTCTTTGTGAGTTGTGAGTGGGGACTGAGATGGTATGTAGACCAGTGTCCTGAGACTGAGCTAAATTGGCAGGCTCCCTCAGCGACTGAGTGGAAATCCCTTTGGAAAAAGGACACTATCAGAAAACATTTGAACAGTACAAGTTAGACCAAAAGACCAAATTCACAGTAGAAATTGATGTGAAATTTCCCCTTAAGCAGCTATGAGGAATCGTTATGTAAATTTAGTTCTCTAAAGATCCCAGCGTATTTTGTGGGAAAGAACTTTGACAGAGACACACATTATTTATGTTTTCTCACTGTAAAATTTATCCAAGTGCTTTTTGTACCTGCCAAACTATTGCCACAAGTAATATTATTTTCAACACTTTTAAGAAAAATAATAGTCACCCCATTCTTAATTTATATCTTCTATCCTCCTACTCCATCTCATATCTCCAGAGAAATCAAAAAGAACATAGAGAAAGACAACATCCTGGAGTTATAACAGAATTGATTTCTTATTCCAGGGATTTTTACCAACAGTATGGATGTTTGCTTTACCACAGCTCTATACTGCTGCATGCTAACAATTAACATATGTACAATGAGAATGCACAGTGCATTGTGCCTGCACACAAGTGTTTCTACCTGTCTACATACAAGCTGGAGTAGCTTGAAAAGGACATACCTTTCACCACAGGCACAGAGGCTGTCCAGACTCTTGAAGGAATCTCCAGTCCATATGACTGCTTTGTTGACAAACCTGAATCATATCAAAAATAAAAAAAGATTCAACTCTTTATAGACTCTTTATAGGGTCTTCTTGTTGCAAATAAATTCTAATAAAAGACCAAAAACATTGATGGGGTGATCCTAATGTGTTTTGTCTGTTTGGTGGCTGATATACCATAGCTTATTATTCTGTCCTGTTATCATACCTCCAGAATGTGTCACAATGTGGACAATGGCCTCAGATTTAGCCATTTCTAGGAAAGACGGACAGAAAGAAAGTACCAAGAAATGTTTGCTGCAGTAAAGCAATTTCAGAGATTGTTTATTATAACAGTGACACAGAGAGGTTTATAGCCAGAAAATTATTCAAGAAGGGACTGTGCTTTCTAAATGTTATTTAAATCTTTGCCTCCTATCATGTATTAGTACTTGTGTGATGATGTAAATGTAGTACCCTATCTGGTACTGATTCATTACCAGAGATGTGCTGATTGCACACATTGGGAGAGAAGCTGGGAGGCAATTTGTCTTCCAGGAGCTGTTTCAGTCTCTCCAACAGAGGCAAAGCTTTCTGATGGAGAAAACCCATGACCTTTGCAGTTGTTACGTGCCCACTGCACTGGACTAGACCATATTTCTTATACCAAAAGTTCCCACACAATATTGCCTAGACAAACAAGAAGAAAAGTTTTCCTCAGAATAACAATGAGAGGAAAAACAAAATAAATATTTATCTTCTTAAAAAAAAGAAGAAGAAGACTCTTCGACTCTTCAGCTTCAGTTTGAACAGGCTTGATGGGTTGATGATTAAAACCAAACCAAAAATAGCCTAATTATCTTTCACCTTTATCTGCAACATACTTTGCTGACCTGAGCAGTGTCTGCACGAAGCTGAGAAAGATGCCTGACAAACTGAAGCACATTAAGAGCAGCCTCCATCTCTGTCTGTCTGGAAAACGACTGCTCCCATAACTCTTTCAGTCTCAGTTCTCTGTCCTGAAGGACAAATAACATATAGGTTTGTTCAAGAAGGAGCATAAAGTCTTATTTGTCCATTCAAATGTCACCTTACAGAGTTCAGTTAGTAAACATTTGCATTATGAGTCATCAACATTTGGCAATGATGATAATTAAGTTATTCACCAGTAAACCTAAGTGCTGCTAATAGACCACAGAATCCATTACTCTTACCATATCATGCAGGGTTGTAGTCCACTCTCCTCCCTGTGTCAGTTTTTCATGGTCTTGTTGTAGCTGTTCTACATACACATCCCCCTTATCAAGAACTGACATAAGTTCTGAGTGCCAAACACACTGCTGATCCCACTCCTCCACATCACCTACACGCAAAGACATGCTGCCATTTCATATAACAATATTAAACATTGAAATTACATTAAACTGTTAAGTGCAACTTCAGCATGGGCTTGGAGGATCTCTCTTTTGCAAAGTCATAAATACGACACAGTGAAGGTCATGACTGTAATATCCTTCATCTGCAAGCTTGCCAGCCAATTTACCCTGTGTGAGGATGTGTAATACATGTGGAGGCAGGATCAGAGCCAAGTGGGAGCACTGGGCTGCTCTCCTCTGGGCCTCAGTCTGTGCTGAATCCTGCAGTTCCATGGCTGCCTCCCTCAGATGCCTCCCTGACCACTGGATCTGCAGAGGAGCACACACTTACACTTACATTTGGAACATAAAAGGTAGAGGCAGATATTTACACACTGGTGCATTAACTCACACATGCTCAACTCAAGGAACAAGGATAGGGCAAGTACACACAAGTATACTCTACTGTTCATACACAGAGATAGTGACTTTAAAGTTTACACTAACCCTTCAGTTGTACACAAAAAAACCTAACCGCAAACCTGCTTACATTCGGTGTATGGCTGGATACGAAAAGCTCCACAAAAATAACTTCAGTATGCTGTTTGCCCCTACAGTCACACATGCCCTTACTCATTACCACATGTTGAAAAGGGCTCAACCCCTTTGAATTTCTCCTTCTTAGGGGCCAGGCTATATAAGATATTTAGAACCAAAACACCAAACTCCCACTGTTGACCTGAGAAAAGTTCACTTCTGTGACTCTAATGAGACACTGAAATAGAGCTGAGTCCAGATCAGAGAGAATATCTTCCTCCCGCTGCCTCTGCTGCTGCCAGTAAGTGTTTCGCACACACACTTCTCTCTGCAGTGCCTCTACCTGGCATACAAAAGCAGCGACAAAAAACAGCAATCAGTTTGATTCCAAATCAAATAGTTCCCTCCTTAAAAATGCATGAATTACTTTATTCTCTGAGGTCATTTCAAAGGTTTCTTATGTGTGAGTATTTACAGAAACATTTCTCTACTTCTCCACCTGAGCACTATCAGTTAGATCCACCACTGTTAGCCAGTAGGAAGCTGTGACAGGCACAACAGTTTTTTTGGACACGTCTAGCCTGGCTCCAACCACTGGGGCTAACTCTCCTGTCACTGGGTCAATAGTCTGAGAGCCGTAACGGATCGCCACCAGGCCTGCAAAGTGCAGTAGCACAGACAGAAAAGGGACAACATGATTTATTGTGTATTTGCAGATTAAATAAACACTGACCTGTACAATAACTTGCGTTTCTCTATACCTTTTCCATCAGGGTCCTGCATGGTCCCTGCCAATGGTATTGTGATCCCAGAAATGGGATTAGTCTGACATCCCAGCACAGGCACACTAAGACTAGATCCCATTGGATCAGGATACTCCATCCCCACCAGTGCAGGCACACACATATCTGAGCCAGGAAGAGGCATCTCTCCTGGTGTAAACAGCACAAGAGGACACATTCGATTAAAATGGAGCAAATAGATTGAGGTTAGGTGATCCACTATGTATTTCCAAAAATGCTCATGCAAAATTTGTCCATGTTAATGTATTTTTCAGGTTTTACCATATCCTTTAGGTTCATCTGAAATCTGCATCAGCATCTGCATTATGTCAGATGGTCTTTAGGGTTAAGGAATGTTGTTTATTCAGTTCAGTATATACTATATAATTAAGTCCAGATGTGTCCTAGGGCCTTCCTAGCTAATGCTTTGTTTAGGTTAACAGTGAATGGAGCCTGTGAAGCACTGTGAACCGAATAAAACATGTCAGGATAAAAGATTTACAGAGCTCCACTAGTGACATTTGGGAGAAAAAAATATCCCGTGGCCACAACTTATTAAGGCATGGCAATGAGATACTTATGTCATGGCCACAACCTAATGCGTGAACGCTTACAATAACATATGAAAGCCTTGCATGCAATGGGTGTGTCATGTGAAGAGCATAAGTGGAAGCAAAACTGAAAACTGCCTTTCGGTCCAATACATTTCTAGCCTGTTTAGCCTGAATTAGGTCCAGATGTTTCTGGTCAATGTAGACCAGAATACAGGTTACACTGTTTATTGGTGTTTCCTCTGACTAAGATCAAACATCATCTAAACAAAAGTAAATCCAAAAATGAACATCCATTGAAATAGAATTGTAACTGTATGTCACATCTGGCAAAGCATATTAAACACTATAAGCAAAACTGTGAAGCAGATTATCAAGAGCAGATATGGCCACAGCAGCTAAAATTAGCCAAAGTAAGCTAAATGCAGAGAACATGATAAGGCTGTCATTATGACAATATTTAGTGACTAAATTTGATTGTTGATGAATCAGGGACTCAAACAACCAAAAAGGAGCATAAACACAAGTGTGTACTTTTGAGATGCCCATCAGTATACCATATAATTAACATTCACATTTGCAGAATTTAACCAGTGCTTTACTTAAGAGGTAATCTGACCTGATGTATTTAATGGCAGTGGGACGGGTCAGAAATTTTTAGACGTCATGACATTGATGCTGGGAACACTGAAGGTGCAGCAGTTCTGTGTTTCCCTTAAAACACAGAATGTAAGTTAGTGTTCTCATATAATGTGGTTATGATGCTCATTTCTTTCGGTTAGTTGTGACAAATAAAGGTCATATGTAAAGTCTTAGGAAATGCCATTGTCCTTCGGCTTAGGAAAATTTTAAAAGCCCAAAATTGCTGTTCTCAGTAGCAGTGGGCATTTAAGGACAATGCTGTCACATTCAGAAGACGTCAGTCACAGTGTGTGCATTTTCTTTTGTGCAATATTATATTTTTAAAATGCTCCTTTAATGCTCTTATTATCACAAGCTGCAATGACCTTTATATTTTGTCAAATATTGCAATAAATGATAAAGTAACTGGTTATTTTTCTACTCAACAACAAAACCTTTTATAGAAGAGTGAAGAAAAACAGAGATTAAATTAAGTGAAAGTATCAAATGTTTTCTGCCTTTAGGATATTTTCTGAAATTATAATATACTTACTATACTATACTATATACTTATAAAAGCTTCAGTGAAAGTAGACAGATACACAAAAATGCAGAAAATAAAAAACAGTAACGGTAACAAAAGAAAAAGGGGTAGAGAACCATGTCAACACAGAGGAAATTAGAGTTTGGGATGTATCATCAACAAGACACTAAGCAAATATATTCCTGGTCTTTTGCTCAATGGCATCATCTTACCCAGCGTTCCCCCATCCTGCTGGATACCCACAGCCCAGTCCAGCAGGATATCCAGCCTGGTTTGCAGCTGCACCTGGCAGTGCAGACTCCTTCCCCAGGCCTGCTGGAGCTCCTTCACAGCTGCAAGAAGATGATCATGTCGACCACTCCCTCTTTCACTGCCTGGCTGATGAGGCAGCGAATGCTGTAATGCTGGATCTGATCCCCACTCCTCAATTAATGGCTTGAGATTCTCCAATACTTTGAACATTGCAGCTAGAACCTGTGTAAGAAATGAAGAGTTGTACAGTCATTTCAGTCATAGCTTGGTCAAAACAGATGCAACCACAAAATTAAAGAAGAGGAAAAGGGTCGTGTTTATAAATATAT
>OMLM01003998.1:16864-31459 GCA_900302695.1 Helostoma temminkii | reverse complement strand
ATATATATATATATTTGTCATATATCAAATGCCTCAACGGCTCCAGAAACATCTCCTAATCAATATTTGTGTTTGAATCCAATCAAGCACCTTGCTGGCTAGTAAACTTTGGTATCCTCCTGCATTAGGCACCACTTGTGCAGCACGCATGCTGGCCCCTCCTACTCTCACCATGCGCCCACTCAGAGGTTCCATGAAGGACTCAGCCAGCAGGACCCCACCTACTGGCAGCACAGCTCCTACACAAACATAAGGGACAAGTATAACCCCCTATGTACTGTAAGCCTGACACAGTTGTACTATAGAATGGCCATCAGGGGCAGTTTGACGGGGATCTGAATTTCTTAAACTGTAATTGTAAAATAAAACAATGCGTATAAGCTGTTTAAATCACAACCTCTTGCCAATTGTTTAGATCCACCACCGTTAATCATCAAGACAAACCTGTCACTGGATCTAAACTGACACCAACAGTGAGCACAACATTCCCCGTCCTGGGATCTAGCATGGGATATCCAATCTGGATTGGCTGTGGCAAGCGGGTAATGGGGCAGACATGTACCCCTCCCAGTGGGTAAAGTAGTCCAGTCTGGGGGTGGATGGTTACAGCCAGAATAGGCACTGGGACCCCAGTGTCTGGATCTGCCATAGGAGCACCAAGCTGTAGTCTCTGTCCTGGTCTCAGGCCTTTGATTCGAGTGCTGGGCAGAGGCTGATCTAACTGGCAGGAGGCTGGGTAAGGAATAAAAGGAAGCAAGGGGCTGTCCCACTTCCTGTTGTCACCTGTGATACAGAATGACACAGGAGCACATGATTTTAAAAGAGAGGACAGTGTTTTCTTGTAGTGACTTGCCAAATTTGTGTCACAGAGATGAACATGAAATTATTATCATTAGTCATCTAATGTTAAGTGGGGAACAATTCATATTTCTTAATGTCTATCCACCAACAAATAAATAGTAGAGGAAGGGCAATTTGATAAAATAACACAAAATTCTTGTTTTTCCATGATGAAATGCTGTTGCCATTTTCCATAGTACACATGCACTGTTTATTTTATCTTCCATTCAAGTTTTTACATTTGAGTGTACTATTGTAACTATTGTGTGTACTGTGTGTTATTGTCCGTACTGTGTTTTGTGTATTGTCAGTGTGTAGATTTTTACTTACTGAATGTTCTAATGTTTTTTCTGTGTAATGGCTGCTGCAACACCAGAATTCCCCCCCAGGATCAATAAAGTATCTATCTATCTATCTATCTATCTATCTATCTATCTATCTATCTATCTATCTATCTATCTATCTATCTTACCTGTACACGAGTCTGTCGTGAGCACTAAAGTAGAACTTGCAGGATCATAGGCCACATTGCCAGGGATGGGCATGACTCGGCCAGTCTGTGGGTGGAGGAAGAAATCGGGTGGTACTGCCAAGGTGTGGCCACTGTTCAGCAGCATAAGGCTATGAGCATTTGGCCTGATGAGACCTGTGACTGAATCATAATGGAGTGCCTGACAAACACGCAGGGATCCATCAGGACCTACAGTGATGCAGAGAAGATCATTGTGAGCAATACTCAAAATGCAAAAGACAGTGTTAAACTGTTTTAGTCACATGGTAGATTAGCAGTGTTTGATGCTGATTTTCTTCTTGATCAGAGGACAACATAATATCCTAATTTGTAATTAGGACATCCCAGCTGACCTCTACAAATACATGTTCATGTCTTTTTCCATGATTTTTTGTACTGCGTACTTTTGTACTGTTATTGTAACCAGCACTAGACAGGAGACCACTCCAGGTCCAGTCCTTTCACCCAGCACCCCTGCAACCTTTAAAAGGTTATTTGGTTCAAATAAGGGATGGAACTTGTAGCCATCATTTTAAAAATATTTAAAATATTGTTTCTTAAAATGTTACATTTTCTCAGTTTGAACATATATTATGTTTTTTATATGTTTGGGATCATCAGATTAGCAAAAATAAATGCATTCTGCACTTTTTTAAATTGTGGTTGTACATATACATATCATGGGACTGCACAGATTACTGGACATAATACATACAAACTTTAATGGGACCAAAGCGATGAAAAAAAGCAATTTCTGATTAAATTAAAAGTATTCTAAAATATAAAGTTCATACAAAAACTTACATTAGATACAGGAATAATGCTGTATACTTAAATGTGCTAAAAATGTGTTAAATTACTTATATAACAACCTTTAATATATTTTTAACATTTAAATATTTTTTTTATTATTTTACTCCTTTCAGGCTACCTTGTTGTTGTAGTGCACATTTTCATCAACAGATGGCATTGCTTCTCTAAGATTCAAGGACAAACATGACTTTTAACTCAGGTTTGCTGGACTCACCAAAGATGAGGTCTTTGGTCAGCACAGTTCCAGTGTCAGGGCACAGCAGCTTGGCCCCTGTACCCTCACCCAGTAACCCCCAGGCCCCCTGACGCTGGCACTCTGCTGATACCAGCTCTCCCATCTCATCCACCAGGATTGTTAGTCTCCGGATTATACTGAGGATGGAAAACAACACATAAAAGTTGCAATGGAATTTCCTCTACTCTTCTTATTGTTAGCAACACTTGCGACACAGATAAATGGAAGTTTTACTTTTGCTGATGTTGTTCACTGGATGTCTGGTTGTTGTTAGAAACCTTGGACAGTAATCTGGTGCACTCTCTGAGATGAGTTGTGAACACACTGTGGGCCCTTTGTTGAGCCTGCTGCTCCTGCCTAAGAACCTGGAGAAAACCAGCAACAACCAGATAATTGATTATTTCATTAACAGAAAATTAGAGAGTATTTTGATGATAAGTTTGTCATTGAATATGTAAGTCACATTTGAAGCAAAAACGTTCCAGCTCCTAAATATAAAGGATTTTCTTTGTGTTTGAGTTTCTTGCGATTCAGGAAATTGTGATGGGCACTTTTCACTATTTAAGTCATTTCACCATAAATGGTCAATTATAAATGGTCTAGATATAAATATAATGTAATAAACCTGTAGCTGATTGTCAAGCAGAGTCCTCAGCTGCGAGCCCAGAGTCTTTCGTCGCACCACCTCTCTCTCCACCTCCCTCCTCACCTTATCATAATCCTCTCCGTTTATCTCCTCAATAATCAGGCATGGGTGGAGTATCTGTAGCTTCCCAAGCACTCCTTGGTATAGCTCTTTTACCTGGGTACATACATAGCACGTACATGAAAACAAATTCAACACAAATGTCACTGGATAGTTGTTTTCAGATTACCAACAGCCCACAGCATCAACATGCATGTAAGTGGGATTTGAGATGTGTCGTCTCCCCTTACATCTTTATCACCTCAGTATCCTGAGGGATGTAACAACAATCTCTGCATTCTACACTGCAGCAAGCAATTTGGTGAAACAAACAGGAAATAGAGGTGTGCAGCACAAAACACAGTCAACACCCAATATGTATGAAAAGACTTTGACTTGTGTGATAAACAGCACATGATTATGTGACATTTGCAGGCAAGTGACAAAAGGCAAGAAAAATAAGAAGTGAGTTGTTGATTGCACCAGTGATTGTACAAAATTAGGGTATATAAAGTAATCCTGGTCATATTATTATCTACATTCAAGCAATGGCAACTAGGACCTAGCCTCTGGGTGAGATGATAACAAAAAGAAGATAAATAAAGACCCTTTGCAATTGAACTGCTGTAATCAGTTGTAGCCACAGCCTAGATCGCTGCTGGTTACACCTAATGCCTTCCTACGGCGAATGGCTGACACCACAACGCATATGAAGAATTATAAATCTAAATACAGACCAACATACAATAGGTCACCATACAGTACACCAATGGAGAAAAACAGGAAAGAGTTCTGCATCTGTCCAAAGTCCCAAAAGTTTTACTTCAAAATGATTTGACAAAATTTGAAATTTATTTATGCATGGATGTGTAAAATTTCTGTATTCCAGTTATGTGACATGCACGAGGGATGATACTCTGCATACAGAAGTGTTATTATATAAAATTTTGCCTTAGTTCAGCATCATACTCTTGTAACATATATTAAGATATTCTTAAAACTATAATATGGGCATGTGCAATGTAGAACATTAATTATGTGTTACAAACATAGCAGGGCACAGTTGTCCCAGGATCTTGTGACAAGATTCTTCATATTGAATAAGTGAATAAAAAATGTATGGTATGTGTCAATTCTTTTTATGTGAAGTATGTTTAATTTCCATGCAAGCAAAACCTCAGTGGTGAGCTGTCCAAGTCGTGTGGTGACAGACAGACTCTGTTTGAGCAGGAGGCTGTAGAAGGTGTTGCTGCTAAAAGCCTCCAGATCCACTTGATGTTCATAATCCCAGAACTCCTCCAAGGTGTCTGCACAGGCTGCTGTCAACAGGGAGAGGGAGAGAGATCACAAGAACCTAAAGAATTATGTACTCACTGGTGTGGAGAAGAGCAAACATAATACGTTGCCTGAACGATATAAATAGGCTTCAAACTTGTAGCTCACCTGCTGTTTTGGTCCAACTCTGAGGTTAATTGTTGCTTTGGTTGCTTTTGGCTTTTTAAATAATTCACACTCCTTATGATCATATTGATGTCAGATGTAATTTTTTCAAAATTTTGTGACTATTAGTACCTATACATCTTTTATTTATTGCATATTTGTAATTTTGGTAGACCAACCACTCCTGGGAAGGTTCACCACTGCTCCAAGTTTTCTTCATTTGTGAATAATGTGATTTACTTTTGTCTCATTCTTGAATTCCTTTAGATCACATTATGGTGTATTGTTTTTTGATATATTTTAACGTGCTTCACTTTGTCAGACAGTTTCTATTTAAGTCATTTCTTGATTCAACAGGTCTGGCAATAATCAAGCCTGGTTGTAGCAAGTGAAATTGAACTCAATGCGGTTAATCACAGTCCATTCATGCTTTAGCAAGGGGTGGCAATTGCTCCCATCACACAGGGCCAGGCAGGTTTGGAAAGTTTCTTTCTCTTAAAAAATGAAATCATTATTTAAAAACTGCATTTTGATTTTTCTTTGGTTGTATTTGTGTAATATTAAATTGTTTGTTGTTGTGTTAATTTGTTTGATGATCTGAATCATTTGTGTGTGACAGATATGCAAAAAAATAAAAAGTCCAAAAGTTGGCAGATACTTTTTAACAGCACTGTAGGTGATATGGGCTACTTTATATATAGTTATATATATATATACATAGTTCTAAATAGTTATACAGCTATATATCTGTATATAGTAATATAGCACCTGGTTGAACGGAGTCTTGCATCATTCTGGCTTGCTGGTTTCGATGAGTCTTCCTGAGTGAGATCACCCTTGAGCCTTTTGATGAGTAGTCGTCCATGTGGTATGCCAACTGCAACAAGCGAAACCGTGGTTTGATTGGTTCTTTTTCAGGCCATCCATATTCACGAAACAGGATCTAAATGTGAGATAGATTTATTAATGTGAATAATTCTTTGTATTCAATGTATATTGTGCAGTATGAATTTGTGTATGTGGACTAACCAGCAGTGTCACACATAAACAGAGGATGACCACAGCTCCAAACAGTAGGCCTCCAGTCACCAGCCAATCTGGTCGCAGTAACAGGTTGGGTCTCCTTCTGATTCCCACCCTCGTCACATATTGAGGGATTGTGGGGAAGAATGGGCCAGGCTCATAACACTGGGCCCCTGCAGGCATCACCCGCACATACTGACCAAGAACAAAATTAAAGCTGTGTTTTGATCAGGGGATGTAGTTTTAAAATTAAAAGTAGAAGAAAAATAGAAAAGCCCTATATTGACATGTCTGTGTCTTGGTATATAAAGACCAAGAACCAAACAAAAACTTAAAGGTGGAATATTTGACCAGTGTTATAGGAGCATTAACTTATTTCTTTGAACCAATGATAGCAGCTAAACTTGATGGCACGCAGTCTGTAAAAAAACATCTAGTCAAAACAAGGTCTACAACCTGCTCTTAGTATTCCCCAGCTTAAACTAAGATCCCATCCTCGGGCATGGTCATACACTTCATTAAAAGTTTGGAAAACAAAAGTTGTAAAGAACCACTAACAATGTGGACTTGTGTTGGATGTTGTTACTGAAATCCCAGGCAAGACTGGGTAAATCAACTAGGAACCAATGTGGAGGTCCAAGATGTGCAAAAAATGTCATAAATAATCACGGAATCAACATGTTTCCAAAGTATGTGCTTGTGTAAAATAAACACTTGGTACCTGTAATGCTTAAGCTATTTTAAATGTAATTACTAAGTGTTTTTGCTATGAGGTGTACATAGGATGGGGGTTAAATAAGGGTGGGGACACACGTGTGTGATATTATAGATCTGTACCGTTCACTCTGAATCTGTTAAAACCTCAAATGTTCCAATAAAAAAGATGGAAAAATGTAATTACCAAGTGTTTGTGCTGATTGCTGTTCAGGGTTAAAACATAAACTCCAGGTTGGTCAAAGAAGACTGGAAAGAAGCTGGGAGGTGTCCAAGACAGAGTCAGCTCCTCCTTTAGCTGTCTGAATGCACCCCAGTCAAAATCACTGTTTGTGTTGTAGAGATTGTCACTGAAATAGTGAATAAAAAGGCAAGTGAAAAGAGAGTCACAGAGCAATACAAATGGACTTGAATTTTTTTTTATAGCATCCGACTTACATATCATACTCAGGGTAATGGTGTGTGTTAACAGTGAACAATATAACATCACCCAGATTGAGACATGTTGTTGGATTCAAAACTCCAGTTATGCTTCCCACTTCTTCCGGGATATCATGCTGATTTCCTTTCATGCTGCTGGGATTTGTTTCTCCCTCACTGGTATTTTTAACTTTTACCTCTGACAGGAAGTCAGAATCTTCTTCTAAAAATCAACAATACACAACATTAATTACTGCAGTAATTATCTATGTGTTTGCAGGTAAAATTGTTCATAACTTCAATACGACTTATGTTTGAACACTGAGGAAACAATGTTTTGTTGTGACAAACCAGCTGAGCTCTGAGCGTCCTGTTGTGTGTTGACAGGAAACAGCTGCTGAAGTTCCTTTGGGAGTCCATCGAGGAGGCCAAGGAAGCCTGCCTCTGCAGTCAGACAATGTAGAGAGAGACAGAACAAAAGGACGAAAAGAGACAGAAAGGGAGAAATCAAGTGCAGGGCAGATAAGCCATTGCGTGTCTTTTTGAATGCCTGAATGTGTGTCTCCACCTGTTGTCAGCACAATGTAGACAGGACGTGTAGAGCTGAGGTGACTCTTGCACAGAACAGTCCCTTGGGAGTCCCACTGTTTAAAGAACTGTTCCTGCGTGCTGTCTGATACACCCAACGCCTGCACACAATAATATTAGAAGGTCACTGGAACACCAGAGATGCCTTTCTTAAGCTTTCAGTGCTGGTGCAATAAAGACAGGACTGTGGGAAGGTTTACATACTGCACATTGTCTAATGAAATAGAGCAGCATGTAGTGTGTTCACTGTTTATTTTAAGGTGGTGGGGTGGATAGAAGTATGGGATAACATGATTAGGATACAGATACAGATTTTCAGATACAATAGGTTTTACTTTTATTGACCCTGAAATTCAGACAGTGCTTCCTTTTCAGTATATTTTATTTAGTATATAGTATTTCTGTATGTATGTGTTTGTGATGAAAATCTGCAGCTTTATTTTCTTACCTGATTGTTATTGTTCCATACCAGTTTTCTTTGTCCATTGGATTGGCATTGGAGTTTTAACTCAAAAACTGGTTTGTTTTTGCACAGACTTCCACATGCAGCTCTTCCAGGAGGCTCTCTGCACACGCAAAGTCCCAGTTCTGCGTCATAACCCTGATAGTCCTGTGCAGATTGACACACCTGCAGAGAAGGGCCAATGCACTGAGCAAATATTACTTGTTTTTCCTGCTTAGACTAGGTTATGTCTGCAAATATTTGTAGATCAATCTAAAAACTAGTAGGATTCTTGAGTGAGTATCTAGGTGAAGGTTCAATTGTACCAAAGACCATCAAACAGTCACAGGATACAGTATATAGTTAAATATTAACTAGAAGCAATGCACTCGTGTGTTAGATAAACTATTGTCAGGTTCATGGAGAAAAGGTCAATCCAGGTTGCACTCATTGGCCTTGTCTATGATTGTGGAGTATGTCTTGTCAATGCAAACACATCACAGTTTACAACTGAGCTCTCTTTCAAAACCCTCAAGCACCGTTCAAACAGATAACAGATCTTCAGGATTGGTTTCCTGTGACCTGTTGTTTTGAGAAAGATGTGTCAGGTACCTTTGCTCTACTTTTATTGCGTGCATCTGTGAATGCGACATGATTACACAAGGTCTAACCTGCTGGCTGCAGTGAAGTGACCATTGATGTCTGTCCAGACAATCTCCATACTGTGTGCGTATTTTTCCATCTCTGCAGACATCATAGAGTTTGTGTACACATGCATTTCCGTTGTTGGTAGGTTGGTAGCCAATGGTGCAGTGGCAACGCCCATCACTGGCCTGCAAAAATAAATACAACTGTGAAGCTGGTTTGGTCAATCACTGCATCTATCTATCTATCTATCTATCTATCTATCTATCTATCTATCTATCTATCTATCTATCTATCTATCTATCTATCTATCTATCTATCTATCTATCTATCTATCTATCTATCTATCTAATCATCTTTTTTCCTTCCTTTGCTGATTTCTATATCTGTTTTCACCAGTGATTTCTTCATCTGTTTCCTTCCTCCATCGATTCCTTCATATTATTCACACCATTATTGATTCTTTCATTGATTCACTCAATTGTTTGATCCTTTGTTCATTCGTTAGCTGATTCTTCTATCTCTTTTTCCCTCACTCCATTTCATTCATTCATTTATTTATTCTTTGAACATTAGTTGTCACATTAATAGCCATAAAACCATAAACATCTCATTCTGCTTAACACGAAAGATGCTGCAGAGCAGGAAACACGATCCTGTTGTAAGAGAATTTGATCTCGAGCTCTTTCAGCTTGGAGCTACAGATTGTTTGGGCTAAAGTTTCTGAGAGACAGTGAGGAAACTACCCTCATGACTTTTTCAATACATACAGTGTATTCCAGTATATAAATACTATAGGCTTAAGAAACAGGAGTTCTATGAACTCAGGGGACAATGATGTGTCCCAGGAGTACAATAAGAGATGGTGGTGTTGACATGAAGAAGAGGATTGCAGGGTCACATACACACACCATAGAGGACACACCCTACTAACATATGGAAAACTCTGTGACCTGAAAACTCTGCCCCTCTCGTGGGCAGATGCAGGTGTCCTGGCCAGAAAGAGGCTGCTCAGCCTCAGGGCCACAGGGCAAGAAGGCTGACATGCCTGGTCGAGGACAGTAGTGGTGAGGAGGACACATAAGACAGCTGACAATGGACACAGCATCAGCAGTTAATCCATAGGTTCCCTTGGGACAGGGGATTGGAGTGAAGTTTTCAACTGGGCAGTAGAATCCTAAAAGAAACATACAGTTTTATAAATGATTTTACATTGAGGAACATTATTCTGAGATGCGTAGCAGCCACATTTGATATGTTTTCTGTGTTTGATTGTGATTAAATATGATTTTATAAAATTTACTAATGATTGCCTTCTGTTTTTATGTTTTTATGAAAAATGCCAGAAAGGAGGCTAAATGTGTAAAGTGGCACTTGACTGAAGCAGTCAATAACCAATACACTGGTAAACACCAACTTCACTGTTGTTATATTCGCCTTTATTTTTTTATCTTAAATTACAAAACACATTGCATGCAGGAAGGATAGCCTACCTGGTTGGCAAGGAAGCCGCTCCTGATCATACTGACTGGTGTTATTTCCACATGTTGGACTAAGCAGCACAGAAGCAGACAGCCACCACAGATACCTGAAACACCTGTATATCCTTAGCATTGTTGTGTCTCCTGAAGTAAAAGACTGGTTTGCAAGAAACACATCTATTCCAGACTCAGAAAGAAAATTGTAGTACTCTTTTCTTTCTTTCGTACTCTTATTCTGTCTTGTTTATGCCACAGCCTTGAAAATACTTTTGAAAGTGCTGCTCCTTTCTGCTGTAGTTCTGCACACGTAACCTTATGTCTCTGTTGGTAAAAAGAGTTGAGGGACATAGGAGGCAAATTAGTATGTCTGACTTTCAGCAACTTGCTGAATGATTTATGAGGCTTGTGAGGTAAGGTGACAGTGACAGTGGAGGGAATAGTTGCTTGTGGAAAGTAACAGGGGAAACAGAGGGCTACAGCTACCTGGTGCCACCCGATCATGTTACTGCATTTGTTCTTCTCAATCCTACCATGAAACTGATTAAGGATTGGGCTTCCAGTGTTCATCAACACAGCTTTGCTTTAGAGGAGTTTACTGAGCAATTAATGCTTCACAGTAGCTGCTGCATTTGCTTTCAAAATCACATACAGTATGTATAAAGCTCAGATATCAACCCAGATATAGTACATTACTTTATGCAAGCTGGCTGCAACTTTCAACTTCATCTGGAGATGCACAAGCATGAAAATTACCACATTAAAGATTATTAGTGCTGTTAATTTGTGTTTAATGTTTCACATTGTTTGACAAACTTGTCAAACGTAAATTTAGTCTATGGTCACAGTCTGTGTGGCAACAAGTGACAGATCATTTTCATCAGTAAAGAGCACAGGAAATACAGATGGTTTACATCAGTGCAGAAACCAAACAGGTCTGTTTTATGTACAGTTACTAAAGTCTGACTCTTTCTATACCACATTGTACTAAACACATGCTGGACGTTGGGTAACTGAAATAACCTACATATTTCATTGCGGCAGCCATGGACTATGATCCTTCAATCACGACTCATAACTTACCTAACTGAGCAGCATTCAACTTTCACCCACATATCTATGACACTGGTGGAGAAATCTTCCACATCTTAATTTCAAATGCACAAAAGGTTAATAGGACCATACCATACAACAGATCACTGGATGTGTCAAACCACTTTAGGAGAATGTATGTAATGTTAAATGCAAAAATATCTCATATTGTTACATAAAAGAATGCACACATAATTATGCGCCTGAAGTTGTCCTGTGAATGCTCTGTAAAAGGGAAGAATACAACGTAATCAGCAGTGTTTACTCAGGCTGTTTGAGCTGTTCCATCCTGATTAACAGAATAAACGTTGATGTGTAAACTGTTGATTGTCAAGCATCCAAAACAAGCCATCACAATTTAAAGCTCAGTCAGCTGGCCCAAAACTGGATTCACTGAATTCTTACACAATTTAAAACTTGCATAACATTGCTTCAAAACTTTGAAGCATAAACTTTGCTTCAAATCTTACATAATGCTTAAAAAGCCACAAACAAATACTCCATCTTGGATGTTCATATAATTCAGGTTCCCAGCAAAGTTGGCATTTCACAAAAAAACGCCAGAAACTGCCAAATTTCTTATCTGACTGTGGACATACAAACTTGAACTTGCTGGTTACCTTCAATAAACTGCTACTTTGTTTGATTTTAATTTGTGTGTTGAGTCTACTAATGCATTTCAGTCTTTCTATCTCATTCCTACAAAGATGTGTGAATGTCAGTATTCCTTTTTATTGCAGCAGTTTCATTATTTTATCACATCACTAAAAGCAGTGCGTTCTTATTGACATGAGATCATTTATTTAAATCAATGCTGCAAGAGTGCCATAAAGT
Organism: Helostoma temminkii; assembly: GCA_900302695.1. Classification (NCBI taxonomy): domain Eukaryota; kingdom Metazoa; phylum Chordata; class Actinopteri; order Anabantiformes; family Helostomatidae; genus Helostoma; species Helostoma temminkii. Next base: position 19,699 of record OMLM01003998.1, on the reverse strand, counting down.
TTTATCAGTGGGCACTATTACAGACACACACTCACTCTGTGTAGGTGTGTATGTGTGTGTGTGTAGTTCTGTGTTTATGTGCATGTTGTGTTCTATCGTCATTGTGACCCTCCACGTGTTGCCTGTTGACACAGCGGGGTTTGGGCAGCCACTCTGATAACAAGAACCTTTATAAGTCAGATGGGAGGAGAAGTCACTCTGCAGACCCCTGATCCTCAGGTAAAGGCCAGCTCCTCTTCCACATATTAATCTTCTTGCCTTTTTTCTTAGATTATTTTATTAAACTAGGAATAAATGTGAAGTAGTTACAGACAATTTTTCAAAATCTTAAGTATTCTGCTATTTGTTCATTCTAACAACTCTCTCTCTCTTTCATCTGTTCCCCCACAGAAAAATAAATATGCATCTAAAAACCATGATCTTCACCCTGTCATTCTTGACAACTACAGGTAAATATTAGTCTTCAGATGTTATTTAAAATAGTTTTTAGTGATTTATTTTTTCATTTATGATATCTTTTTCTTTGTCTTTAGCATTTCCGCTCCACAGTAACAGTAGGGAGGCAACATGGACTAATTCAAATGTCAACCAGGCTCATGACAAAGCAGAGCTCACAAAGGATGTGAAGTAAGTTTCATCGAGCACATTAAACCAGCTAAATACCTGAAATAATTTTGCTTCCATATATTGAATGTTTGAATTGTCTTGCACTCCTGTGTCTCTGCACAGTAAGATCTACAAGAGCCACATAGACAGCAGTGATATTTACAGTCAAGAAGATGATGACAACAGAAACCCCATGGCAGAGGAGATGCAGCACAAGCTCAACATGGAGTCAGAGCGTCTGCGTGTCCGTCTCCGCCAAGAGCTAGCCGAGCTGCATGAGAGGTTGTCTCCATCTCCGGCCCTTCTCCGCTCCACTGTGGCCAGCATGAGGGAACGCTTGGCTCCACTCACTCAGCAGCTCCAAAGCTCTCTTAGCAGCAATACCAAAGATCTGTGTGGCCAGCTGAAGCTTTATCTGCAGGGCCTGGAAACAGCTGAGGCCCAGGCAGGGGCCAGTCCAGCTCTCTACCAAGAAGCCTTTCACTGGATAAGCCAAACTTTGGATCACAGCAGCTCGAAGGTGGTCGACATCATCAGTGACTACCATACTAAAACTGTTGGGGTGATCGAACATGTGAAAGAGGTCAGTGCTAGTGAAGAAGATGCAGCCAAATCAGATTTCTTGCAGAAAATAAGGTCCCAGTTTGGAGAGGAAGTGAGTTCACTGAGGGGAGAGGCACAAAACAAGGTGGGAGCTCTCAAAGCAGAGCTTGCTGCCCTTGTAGAAAATACACACCCTCTTCAGGCTGAATTAAAAGCCAGCATGGAGCAGTTCTGCCAAAATGCAGCCCTACAGAGCCAAGTGCTTCATGTCCGTATGGAGAGATTGTTTCAAGGGTTGGAAAAGGAGCTGGAGGACCAAGGAGCCTCCAGTCCGTCTCTTTCTGCTTCCTCTTCATCCATACAGCCAGGTGGCTCTTTGCAGGGGGACTTCTCAGTTAAACTTTCTGCTCTGATCCAGGACATTCTGCACTCAGTGCAGTGACAGAGAGGACTGTACAAATATAAAAAATGGCCACTATGACCCTATTTAAGTGGTTCATTTGACCCATGGATTAGTTTGTTGTTTGCCATTTAACCAGCAAAGTAAGCATGTAAATATTTATCAGTGTATGTTTTCCTGGTGTAGTCACTTCATTCTGTGTGTAAATGTGTAATTGTCAACATAGCATGTTTATTGTGTTATACTGCTTCTGGAGAGTAAAGTTATTAATAATATAATAGATAATACACATTTGTTGCTGCTGTAGTTTTAATTATGTAACATCAACCACAAAGTGTGATGCCAACTTGATTTCAAACTTTATTTTGTCTATTACAATACATTCCATTGTTGATTTTCAGAACATGTGTCAAGTAATTTGACTGCAATTCTGTACAACATAAGGCTGTTAGATCTACTCAAAGGTTTGTACAGGTAACATGTGCTTATATAGCTGTTAAATCAAGTCAAGACACTAAATTATTTCCAGTCACCTTACAAGAACATTTAGCTTTTATGAGAAAGTCACAGCAGATTTTCTGTTATCACAATAAACATGCAGTTACAACATTGTGTCAGGTGATGACGCAGAGACAATTTACTTCATCACTCAGCTAAAAGAATGAGGTAATCCTTTCACCCAGTAAAATTTTTTTAGAGCAATCCAGCCGGCCAGAACAAGCAAGGCGACGGCAGCTGAGCCAAACACCACACCCACTGCCAGCCCGGTGAGGTTTACAGCATCTCTTGTTGATGCCACGTTATTACCTGATGCACACAAGGGAAGATAAATAGCGATTACTTTCTGGATTATACAAAAAAATATAAAAACATATTAGGTGGTTTTATCAGTGTGTTTAAATATACTCACTGTAGGCAGCTGCACTGGCTTTGTGTTTAGTGGAGGAAATTTAAAAGAGAGTCAAATAGTGGGTCATGAATTTAGTTCAAAATGAATTATAATGTTATTATAAATGAGTCTGACCTTCTTCAGCAGTGTAAATAGGTCCAGCTGAAACGGTGGCAGAATCCACACTTTGTTCTCCAAAAGGAGTCAAAGACCTTTTTCTTCTACTGCTACAGGCCTGCAAAACAACAAACACCCAGCTGGATTTTATCTGAAAACAATGGGGTTGATTTGTTTCACTTAATGATATTGGAAGATCATACTAGCCTGTGGGTTAAAGATGCAATCTATGAGTCCCTTCATAATTCTAGCAATGTTATCAGTACAAATTAACTTATGT
>OMLM01003998.1:2774-16844 GCA_900302695.1 Helostoma temminkii | reverse complement strand
GTTACACATTTTGATAAAAAAAAAATATATATATATATATATATATATATATATATACATTTAAAGCACGTCATTTGTTGTTGACTTGTCAACTTACAGCCAGCAGCTCTTGACATTTACTGGGTTCGCACAGTCTCAGTATGCAGTGCAGATAGATGCTGGACTTTGCTTGGTTGCGGTGCTGAACAAAGCGGAAGGCCTCAAAGTTAAACCTGGCAGCCTGGGAAACGCCATTGGCTATCACAGTCGCCTTTTGGTCTACTGTACATCTAGTAGTGAGACAAAAGCATTTAGCTTATTTCAAAAAGTGCCATAAAAGTCCTATTTTTCTGACATGAGAGAAGCTATACTAAGGATCGCTGCTCCATACCCAGTGAAGAAATTATGCTCCTCTGTGTTTGTCATGTTGTAGGGAGTGGGAGTACCAAAGCAGTGATCCAGCAGTACGTAGAAACTGAAAATAGGACAGTAGGCCAGATGAGTTACTGTTTGTCATGAGAATACAATCTCCTAACCTTTATTTCAATATTGGTTTTCTGATAAACAAAATCACTATGAACATTCTCTCATCCAAATGGGCTTTACTTACTTTCCTGTGAGGTTAACAGCCTTGACCTCCACATAGACCTGTTTTCGTAGTTCAAGGCCTGAAGAAGGTACCACTAACGGGTAGACAAAGTCAGAGTCCTGGAGCAGTAAAAGTATAATTTTAGACAAATAGCTCTGACATGTATATATCAACTAAATGCAACTTAGACTTACATTAAAAACTCCCATTTTTAGAGTATTAATGAATGTTCCATTATTATCTCTGGTTGCCACTGAAGCTGAAGAGCTGAGAGAGAAAAAAGAGCCAATAAATGAATCTTAGAGTTGTTTTATGAATGTCAGCTTCATGTGTTTCCTCGGTCTAAATGCAATAGAATAATTTATAACTTGCTTAAATAATCAATCAATATGCTTTTGACACAGACTGAGCATTCCTACTGCAGTTACTCACGCCACAATCTGTGTGTTGTTGAGCAGATACTCCAGTGGGTAACGGCAGGAGAAGTGATAGTAGAGGTCTGTTGAGTAGCTGATCAAGCCCTGGTCAGACCTGGGTGTATCAATGAATCCTGTGATAATAACTGACTGGACATTCAGGAAATTGCTGAAGGGGCCCAAGGGGTCAGGCGCCTCATCCACGATCTGAACGACATAGAAAAGCTTGGGTTAACCTTCTATGCTTCCAAATAGTTCTGCAGAGTTATGGGTTATCCATCTATAGCATTGACCTTATTGCACCTATACGTATCCAATATAGTTTAATTTTTTTTCCCTAATCTCTTCGACAAACAAACAAAAACATTTTTCAGTTTATACAGACCTGCAGAGACTGACGACAGGGGTTATCCTGACTGCTGTTCACAGGAAGCTGGAAACGAATGATTGGAGGGACCACACTAGTGATGACAGAACCCGCGCACTGCGTATTGTTGTGGTTGCCATTCAGAGCCAGGTCTGTGGAGTTGAAGCCTGCCCACTGAGCCGTACACAGGTTGACATCCAGAGTGATCACGTTAGTGCGACAGTCAACGATCAGGTCAGAGTTGTCTTTGAAAGAGGGGAAATTATAGCATTGATCTATGTTTTAATATTTCAGATTTTTCCTCCTTTAAAACTACAGTTGGAATAGAGTTTTAAAAAGTCACCACAAACATGTTCTGATTTTATATGTGCATAATGCCTATATAAAACAAAACATATATAAAGCATATACAAAACAAATCCACCTCAGTGACAGCAATAGTTAACCTACCAGGGACTCTCTGATAATTAGACGAGCAGTTATAGACACAGAGAGCAGGCTGCAGGAGCACAACCAGTAGAGAGAGACAAAGGTAAGGAGTCATGATGTCTGAAGGAGATTCAGACATGCTGATCAGTCCAGGAGAGAAATTATATCTACAATAAACCAATAAGAGAAAAAAATAACAGTTGAATTCAGTTCAAGTCTTTCGAGTGAAACAGAACACTGAGCACAAAATACCAGTTACCAATACAAAAACAACAGTTGTGGAAAATACCGTGTGATCTTGATTTTCAGTATGAAATATGGTACAATATTTGTTTTCCTAGCTGTTTATTTATACTTTATAATCGGAAGTGACAACACGAGAAGGGTCTTACCTTGCTGATACCTGAGCAGGTGTTTGTCACTGATTATTCATTCATTGTGGCTTTTATAGTGTGACAGCCTCAAGAGACCTAAAACCAATGACGTGTGACATGCATGTCCTCCTATCAACTGATTCTAGACCCCATGTACACACACTCACTCACACACACATATTCTCCATATATCTACAACAGCAGCAGCTCCTGGCAGGATTCACTGCCATATCTTCACCTGGCAGATTCACGTGTGAGTGGGTTTTGACACAGATGCCGCAGGTTAATTACAGCTTTATATATAAAAAATGATAAGAGTTGAGGTGAAAGTTAAAATTGTTGCTCTGGGGCAAATAAGGTTCAGACTTGGATGAAATGTGCATATTTATAGGTTAATAAGCACATTGCACATCAGGGAAGGAACTACACTTTAAAACAATCAACACGGTAACTGAATGAACAGATCACCACTACATTACATGTACTTTGATTACTTCTCTTCATTATTACAATTACAATGGTGTTAGTAAAACAATGAATGAAAAGAGAAACATGCACAATTAATGATTTATCCTGAAGGGATTATAATTAGGAATTATTTAATAATTATACTGCATTGCATTACGTTACAAATTGATAAATGCATATTTAGCACTAACAATATCAAAAATGGAAAAACATCTCAAAATGCAAATTTAAATTTTCCAAGGTAAAACAATTTTCATTGTCTTGTTCAGTGGACTCCTGAGAAAAAAACCTTGAGTGCATGCAAAGTGATCATGTTTGCCACAAGCGTTGTAGTACTTAGCCATCCAGGAGTAAGCTTTGTTAATATCCCGTTGCATGTCAGACCTCAAATCCACTGTCTCTACTGCTGTCTGTTTAGCTAAAGGCCACAACTGTTACCACTCACCTGAGAAGCCCCATTGTTCCTGAAAAGTATAGAAAGAAAAGCATGAGTGTTTTTACCAAAGTGTTCGTCATCAGAGAAGATAGTTTTACTATCCAAAGTGATGTAACTCTCATACTATCTGTTTAATCCTTGCATGCATTCAAGGATTTACCCTGTTTAGAAACTATGTTCCTTTTTTCCTCTCAGGTGAGAGGGTTCATGTTATATAACATGAGGGACATGATGTTCACCTTCCTTTTGGTTGACAGGTCGAGATAAATGATACTCTATATAGTATTAGCGGTGATTTATGGCAGTTTCTACAAAAACTAAAATGTGTGTACAATTTTGTGTATATTGATAAACTAAAGGATTAAGTGTTCCCAGGATATAGAATATGGATCCTAATTCCAATAACCAAAATGTACAGTACAGAAGTATTTGTACGATTTTATGATTTTATGATTTTGCCTTTTTAAGCATTTTCACAAAAATATGGCTTTTACCATTTAGGAAACACAGGCATCTTAAACACCTCAAGCACTTTAGAGCCTCCATTTTTGGGGCAAAAGGACTTAGTGAAATACGTTTCCTCTTATGACATAATGCTGTTATATTCCTAAACCATATGAAATGTTAAAGTGCAATTAAGTACTAATAACCATACCGATTCTTAAGTGAAAATACATACATTTAACCACTTTTATCCAATGTGACTTGCAGAAGGACACATAGATACACACACACACACACCAGGAGCTGTTTCTCCAAGTACCACAAGAAGGACAGTACATGTACTCTGAATTAAAACTTTCCATTAGTTTATGGAAAACCAGAGAAGTATTATCAGTAATGCAAAAAGTATTAAAAATGAACGTAATTGCAGAACTGAACATGACTTGCCACATAGGATGACTTTAGATTGTTGGTGTATTGTTGTACCTGTTGTAGCTGTATACACAGCAAAAAAATCTTAATCTTAATCTAATCTTGGTTTTGCTGTCAGTTGTTGTTGTTAGGTATTTGGAAATGTACGATTCTTTGATGAAACTTTTAACTTCAAACAGACTTATTTGTGCCAGACTCATTTTTTAAAAGTAAGTCCAAACATTGTGTGTTAAATGTTAAAAACTACCCACTAAGTTCAGATGACAGATAAATGCAGTAAATGTAGTGAAATAAAAAGATTATTTTACTGAAATCTAGTGAAGTAGAATCATAAAATAGAATGAAGTGTAAGTAATATAGTACATCAAAACCATACCTTGAAACTGTAAGCAAGTACAGTTCTTACAGACTAAAAGTACTTAAACATACCACCACTGATGTCACTGGACAATAAGTGAGTCATTTAAAAGGAAATGGAAGTTTCTGCTCTGCCTTCTTTCGTGAGTCATTTGGTGTCATCTGCTGGCCAGAAATAGACAGAGCTCAAACATCTTGTTCTCTGGGTCTAATGACTTGTGATTCACCAGTCCTGAGTGGGGAAGCCAGAAGAAACTTCCTCCACAATGACCTGACAACACAGTGACAGCTAATGTTGATTTTCCTCTCATAGAAACTAGAGAGGGAGAGAGAGACCTCTTCTGGGCAGTAGTCATGTTGCATATACTGTATTTGTTTGTGTTTAATTAAATGATTGTATAGCTGATCTAGCTCCATGCTTGTATTCTATCCAGTAAAACTGCACTTCTCACATTCAGTGGAAGTAACATGGGTGAACGGCCCTGGGCCACATCCCAAATACTGCTGTAGCTGTGTTTATCCTCAAAAAAGGAATATAGCAAGTCTGCTCCTTCATCTATTTTTTTTTTCAAATGTGCATACAACTTTCCACTATGAATAATTGCGGGATTACACCTGTGTATGCAGTTAAAAGTCTCTCTAGGTAACACATGACAAACACCCAAAGGCTCGGTTAGACAACAGAGCTCCCACATTACAAACACTCTTATGTTACCAGATGCAGAGACAGTAGTACACAACAGTGCAACACACAGAAAAACAACCTCTGGGTCTCTATCGTCTTATCTTCTCTCCTTTACCCTCCACAGAGAACTGCTGTGTTCATTACTCTGCTTCTGTGGTCATCTGGTGATGGCTGGTATTAAACTGGAGGGCGAAGTACAGGCCGTGGAGGGGGGGCTGATGTTTTATTTAAAGAGTCCTTCTATCTTGTAATTATTTGTCTAACACGTCTTTGTCAAACATTTCAAATCATGTATTGTACAAAGTACTGCAGTTTTAGCTGCAGGCTGGAAATAAACTAATTAATAGTATTACTAATTGTGAGAGTATAGCATGGCAGAGAAGCATTCATTTTTTCAGTGTTTAAGAAATTTTAGTACAAGGAAAAGTGGAATACAGCAAACATGCTATTAAGTAAATGAGTATGCAGTTGAATTGATGTACGGTGTTTGCAAAAAGCACAGCACATGATTCATTTTTATATTCATCCCACCACTCAGTGACTCTCTGGATAGCTTTACAGCAATATGCAGCAACATATTCCCTAACGTGGTAATAGACAAATAGCAGCATGTGTACCTGTGCCAGCCATATTTGACCCCTGATAAGTTTTCACTTCCAAAGTTTACACAGACACAAATCTAAATATGTTTATTTATCACCTCAACAAATGTGGCTTGTATTTGGTCTCATGTCTCGTGCCTGGAATTAAGTCCAGTGAAATTAGTGCAAGAATAACACAGATAAATTATAAAACATCACTGTAACAACACTTATTTCGAGTTGAAGCCTTTTTTTTCCCGAGCAAATCTGGGTCATGAATACAAACAGCAACAGCGCCTGGATGACATTCAACAACAAGAGTTTTTTATTTAAGCATGAATGAGACACCACTCGCCCTGTCAACCTTTCAATCATCAACAATCATCAAGATTTTTAATATTGATCAACACTGATGATTAAATTGCTGATTAGGCAATGTTTGTTTGTTTTTGTTGGTTTTTTGTTGTTTGTTTTTTGCATAACTGCTCCAAACTTTGACAAGTTTCACTGGAAATCAAGCCGTGACTCCTGGAAACCAAACCCTACCAATGAACAGGAAGTATGATTCTGAAAAAAATCTCCTTTCCTCTTCCTCCAATGCATGTTTTCCTCTCTCTCTCTCTCTTTTCCCCTTTATCTCCTACTCTCACCATGTGTCCTCCTTGCTGTGATTCTGGTGTGAGTTTCCATTCAAATATTTAGACGATTTAAATGTTTTTTAAGCCACATCACATATTTTATGTGATCAATAAATTACACCACATCACATAAACATGTTAGCCAAAGAAAATGAATTACTTTTAACATTCACTATGTAGATTTTTGAAGTCAACATTGTTCCTTTTTTCCTCATTTTTTTCTTCCCTGAGCTATTTTTCCCCAGATAGTGTGTGTGTGTGTGTGTGTGTGTGTGTGTGTGTGTGTGTGTGTGTGCGTAGTGCATTGAGACATTTTTTTACTTTAACACAAGGAGCATGATTTATATTGCATGCACAAAGAACTCTATTCATTACATTTTAATAGCATTACTATATATGTGAAAAGGGATTTTGTCAGTGTAGTAACAGGAGACACAAGCTAGACACCGATTTTGATGGTGCTACAGGAAAAAAAAATACACTGAAAAACAAGAATACGTCGTTTTTTCCAAAGCAAAAATCTTGGACCATCTCACAGTTGTTTTTTTTCCTCAGACAGACGCCATATGCACGCCCTCACTAGTCGACCCACTTTTGACGGGACAGACTGCTGTGCTGCCTCCATCATTAGTCTGTTTACTACGGTGGTCTGAGGGTCTGCTCCTAACAAACTACACACGATTTTATTACTAATGGTCCAGCACACGCGAGGGAACATGTAGATATGGATTTTATGAAGCTCTTTGGCACCGTTATCGCCGTTTTCTTCCATCATGGATCCGCTTCTAAAATAAATGGTAAGAATTTACTTGTGGGCAAAAACTCACTTCTCTCCGGTTCCTGTGTAGCCTTGTGTGTTTCATGTCCTCGGTAAGACTTAGCGTTAAAAGCGTTTATGCATGTGGAGTATTTTCTTTGTTGGTTTCGAGCGCGACGAGTTTTTTTTTCCAAAGCTTCAAGTTTGTGCGCGCGTTGTGTTTGTAAACCCGAGTCTCTGGACTCCTCCCCTTGAAGCTCTCTGGGCTCAGGACACCACTCCCCACAGGTAGACAGGCGATGGCACCTGTGGAAAGGTGAGTCTGTATTAGGTGAGTCCAGGCAGCCTGAGCTGCGGAGACAAACTGCTTGGTTGACCTGTATAATGGCCTTTGCGCAGCCCATGCAACAACATGAAATAAGTTAGCACTTCTAACTCATTCATTTAACTGCAAGGTAAAAACATCACTGTGGGTTTATTGTCGTGAATGCACCAGGCCTATCCAGAGAGAGTGAAGCTATACCTCACTATTAATAACCTTTTTGGAACTGTGATTTTGACATGTATTGTGGTTACTTTAGGAACAGTGGTGTTGCAGGGTCTTAATCTGGTGTGTTGCAGCAAATAAAATTCTTTACTTTTTTTTTTTTACCTAGTTTCTCTCTTTTTGATCATGGGGAAGGTAGGGCTGATGTACAGTATCTGGAGTTTAGGCCTAATTTCTGCTTACACTAGCAAATTGTGAATTTATGGACATTAATTTAAAGTTTTATTTTATTTTATTCATCTGTTTGCACTCAGTTAGCAGTTGATGGTTTTTTCACTCATTATCATTGGTCAGTTTTATTCTGTTTAGAACTAAAGTGTTTTAATTGTTTAAATAAGATTTGTATAAGGGTGCATGTCTTTGCATTAAATGGTCATAGGAAACAAGGCTTTAGACCAATGGTCTAATCTGCTGTCTGCCTGTTTATTAGCTGATATATTAGTGGATTGGACAGTGTGTCTCTCCTGGTAGCAGGCGTGTGGTTTGCAGTGTTAATGGTTTGTAGCTAACAGGATGCTAGATCTTGTCCTGTATAAAAACAATGCTGTATTCATGGTCACCAAAAAGTCCTCCCACAAATGCAGGGGATCAGAACAATCCCAGTAAGTTCTCTTCTCCCAATCACCTCAGAGGAGCACACAACAGCAGAAACCGTTGCTGTAACTGGCTGTCACCCACCCCAACCCTAGAAAGATATGACCAGACATGCAAATGTAAAATGTTTATGCAATTACGATCTTGTTATCTCTCTGATACTGACTGCGGTGTCTAGGCCAAACAATCTGTCGGAGTGGGACGCAGCGCCCATGCTACAAGGTGTCTTACATCCAGGACAGCAGGCGAAGGCTGACCTTTGAGGATGCCAGAAAGGCCTGCAGGTCAGATGGAGGTGAGCTGCTCAGCATTGAAACAGAAAGTGAGCAGCGGCTAATAGAGAGGTTCATACAACGGCTGCAGCCTGGAAATGGAGACTTCTGGATTGGGCTCCGTCGCAGTCCACAGCGCCACAGGACAGGGACCACAAGCCCAGGTTGCCCCTCACAATACTATTGGCTGGATGGAAGCAAGGCCATGTTTAGGTCTTTCTCTCTCTTTTTTAAAAACCCTTCACTATTTATAGGAATATATTATGTTTATTACATTAGTGCATCAGTGAAAATGTTATGAGTGATTTAATGAGCAGTGACTCTATACTATGATTCACTGATGTCTACAGTTATTTTCAACTGTCCTTGAATGAAATATAACGAAACGTTAAATAATGGAGATATGTTTTTGGAGTTTAGCCACTGTACACCACCATGCTGAATTTAAAATGAAACACCGAAAATGTGAGTGAGGGGGGATCATAAATATTGGCACAAATGGCTGACAACCAGCTGCCTGGTCAGGGGTGGCCTGTTCCCTTGTTACTCCATGACTAATCAAGAAGATAAAAGGCCTGGAGGTGGTTCTGAGTGTTTCATTTGCATTCAGTAGCGGTTCATTGGAATGCTCAGCATAAGTTTCAAAGCAGTGTTTGTGCAAGTGAAGGAGGCCTGCATTAGGATGAAAAAACACTCAGATGTAGCAAAAACATTGGTAGTGGCTAGTTAAGTAAAGTCAAGAACATTCTTGAGGACGTAGGCATGTCAAAGTCTGCAGTCAAGTCTTTATGAATGTAAGTACAAACACTTGACAAATCAAGAACAGAAAAGCCAGATACTTTGTCAGATAACACCTAAAAATGTCTGATCAGTTCTGAAATGGGATTCTTTAGACTGATGAAACCAATATTAACATGTACCAGATTGAAGGGAAGAGAAAAGTATAGAGAAGGAAAAGAACAGCCCGTGATCCAAAGCATATCACTTCAAATGTCAACCATGGTGGAGGCAGTGTTTTGGCATGTACAATGGTGTTTATTGATGAACCTGATGACAAGTTGATTCTGTCCATTCATTTCAAATTCAGTGTGGTGATGTATAGAGGACACATTCCAGCCAAATAAAATAATATATAATCATATAAATATGATTCACGTCTGGACTGCATCTCATTTGCTTTAGGAACTGGCCCCAGGATGAACCACCGTGTGGTGGTGAAATGTGTGTGGTTCTGTACCACCAGCCCTCTGCTCCACCTGACAAAAGTCATTTCCTGTTTCAGTGGAATGACCACAATTGCAGCTCCAAGAACAACTTTGTCTGCAAATATCGAGAAGGTAAGCCAGTGGAACACCCACAGTGCGCCTGGCTGTGCAGTGCTGGCAATTATTATATTATTGGCACTCTTGATTTTATTTGGTTTTTGAATCCACAAAACAAAAAAATTATCCTCCAGAGGCCATTACTGAAACAGGTCTACTGTTATAAAGACATGTCTTTAAACATGTGATGCATATTTCAAATCCGTAAACTAAAACAGATAATGTACCTATGTATGTATAAAGTCAAGTTGGAGAGTCTATAGTTTTGACTCGTAGTACAAAGCTTTATTGAAGCTCTGCGCAGAATTTGTGAGGATATTTTTATGATATATTTTTTAAAATTTGAACACTTGACCCCGAAGATTAATTGGATCTTATTTGATTACAGTTTCTCCTACGTGTTTAAATGTATTTCCCAGAAACTATGGCTCAATTTCTCAAAACTCTAAACACAAATTGCAAAAACTTTGACTACTTTGTCAAAATTCCACAAATGTGCAAGATAAAACGCAGCACTCAAAATCGTGTTCTTTTTCCTCAAAATGGATTCCTTCCCCCAAAACAGTACACTGTTTTTTAACTGGTTCCTGTTGAATGTTTTTTTAGCATGTACTTATGCATTTATTCTTTTTTATGATCTGAGTGAAGCAACACTAATTACATAATTTAAAAACACCTGGTTGAATGATTCATTTATTTACATATGTCCTCTGTCTTTTACAGAAAAAGTCCCAGTATTGATTGAGGACAGAAACACAGCACATTCAGGTACAACATGCATTTGACATACTGTATGTATGTCTGAATGCAAGTAAAATGAGACTAAACTCAAACATTTTATCACTTTTAATATGCACTTTGTCAACTTCCTTTTGTTTAAATGCAGACCTCTAGTGGTCAGAATGTATTAAGGCTTGTGTTGTTTACATTGTATAATCTCCACGTAAATTGGCATCATACATTTGCATATACACTAGATCTATTCGAGCACATTCAAAACCTTCGAATAGGCTAAATTTGCATAGAGATGGATGTGTTTGTGTCATAAAATGAAAAATCACCTGATGTTCATTTGTTGTCTGAATGCTCCAGTTCCGTCTCCGAGTCCAGTCTTAGCTACCGAAAGTGATAATATAGTAATACCTGAGTCATCAGGTAAGAAAAGAGCCATCATATTTTATTCTTGATTGAGTTAATGCTTTGTAATTAATTAATGTTTTCAGAAAAAAAAACTTAAATATATAAATATAAACATAATAACAGAATCTTGACGTGTCTAAAACTATTCATGGATAAAGGTGATGTTAAAGCCTGTTATGTAAAATTGTGGTTTTTTTCACTTTGCAGTATCTTTCTCAGACAACACCCTGTATGTTTCCTACATCCTTTATGCAACTATCCCTGCTCTGCTCTTGCTGATGTTTGCAGCTGTTGGGTTCCACTGCTACAAACAGCAAGCCAAGAGGTAAAAGCAGAAAATTTAATTACTTTTAATAAAATTAAAACATTCTATAAGGACATATTAAATATCATTTTAGATGAGATGATGTCCAATTTAGTAGAATGAGCTTGTTTTAATGTGTCTTTACTTTAATATTCAGGAGAAAGACAGAAACTGACAACAGATCAAAACCGTGGATTTCATCAACAACATCTTCACCTTGCTCTGTACAAGGACCTTACGCCTTCAGTGACATTACCAAACTGCCTCACACAGCTCCAGACAGCAGCCTGTCCGCAGAGATCATGGCAAAGTACTCTAGTGCTCCTTCCCAGACCACCCAGTGTGACGATTATGAGAATGTGTCATGCACGGACAGGGAGAGCGGCTTCGTGACCAATGACATCTATGAGACCTGCAGAGCTCAAAGCCAGCGCTGCCAGCAGGCTGGTTGGGTAGAAAATGAGATCTATGGATAACACTGTTGATGTCTGTCTGTCCCTGGAAGTGCCCAAACTTCCAACCAATAGAGAGTTCTCAGCTGATCAAGTCCGACCACGGCGTACCTTTGGATACAAGAACAATAGATGAGTTATATAATTCAATCAATGAGTATAAAGTCATGTTAGCGAAAGTGTGAGTCATCTTTTAGGCACAGCAATGCTTTGAGCTACGTTCTTCAGCATCTAACACTCACATTTTGTCAGTTAATGTCTACCAAGGTCACCACATCGGTGTAGTGCGTATTGGCATGCTAATATGTGCTAATTAGCACTAAACACAAAGTACAGGTGAGACTGATGAGAATCGTGTCATCACTTTTGCAAATATAAATCTCCTGATAGGCGTAAAAATGTGTCTTGTTTTGTTTTTTGGTGTTGTCCTGTCATCACCTCTGACAAATTATGAAACTTCGAAGCAGGGTTTGGTTTCCAGTGAACTCATGAGCATTAAAGGAATCAGCTCAGTTTGGTGGAGCAGCAGTGCTGCTATATTTGCTGTTGTGGATTACACATTTAACCTTGTGAATAAGTGCAACTTTTAAGTACTCATACATGGTTAGTCACCTGGAAAACAACCAAAATTAAACTAGTCAGCCATTTTCCAATAACCTCACCAGATATTCTGAGACAGAAACATGCCTTTGGCTCTCTTCTGCTGTGGAGTTGTCCTATTCATGGACTATTAGGACCTTTTCTCTAAAGAGCAGTGTCAGCCCTGTGTAAGGCTTCCTGTTTGGACTGTGATCTCAGGGAACAGGACAGTACACACGGAAACACTGATGACAGAACTGTGCTGACCCCAGTAAACCGCAGAGCTGTGGGCTTTCCCAACTCCACCTGACTTTGAAGAAAACCAGCCTCCCACTGATCTGACTGAGTGACCAGTTTTAAATACATCATATATTTATTCGGTTGGCTGTAAAAACATATGCTCATTCTGTAAATGTGTAAAATGATGATTGTTGTGCATTACTGAATATAAATGCCTGTGTTATAACTGAGTGGGCTGTTGGATCTGTGTCTTGGAAAGATGTAGAAAGCCCAGTAAGGAGAGGCTGAGCGTGTTCTTGGAGAATGTTAGACAGGAAATGCCAAAAGCACATCTGGAACTCTTACATTCAGGAAGTCTATGCGTGACAGTGGAGGCCTTCGGAGCACTGCTCTGTCTGTCTGCTTAGCAATCCACTGCTCTCTGTTACACAGTACGTGCCTAAGAGAACAACCACTGGCTTTCAATATAAGATGCATCTCAAACTTTATATGATTTCTGGATGTGAAATAAAGTTTAGTTATAAGATACTGTGGTGATATTGTTTACATGGTTAGACTGAAATGTGTTGATGTCTGTGAAACATTACATGTACGTAATAGTAAAATGTTACTAAAGTACTATCTTCGCTGTGTTGAGGGCAGCTTTAGAAAAGGAAATTGAAAACAGACTCTATAGACATTTGCCTACAGGCAAAGATAAGAGTAAAGTTGGGGGCAGGCTGTGTATTATGGGACACAGCTGGTGAAAATAAGGTTAGGTTAAGGTTAGGGGAAACATATTGACAGGGAAACTGTTTTTACTTCCTCCAGAATCTGCTACCACGCTATGAAACCCAACACCAGCCATGCTTCAGTTTTCTATTCTTACCAACAGATGGTGCTGTTATGTAGCTGACCAAAGTCTCTTTGTGGCTGATAAAATGTCTGGTTTTATATGACGCCCTGCAAAAAGGTACATATTGTGATACAGGTATTAACGCGAGGTTTTTGAGGTCAGTGCATGCTTTCTACATTATATGACTAAAAGTAGACGTGATAATGAATGTATGTCTTCTTTTTATATTAAATGCTGGCATATTATTTGATTCAAATCTATTATTTTCCACTCATTCTCGCACAGCACTTTTCTACGAGCCTGCAAACAAAGAGTTCAGCTCCTTTTTTTTCTGCTCCTCTCAGTGGCAGCCGACAAAAGATTAATAAACACCTGCATGGCAAAACTTCAAAGTTACCTATGCGTGCAATCAAGGAGGGCAGACAAGCAAACAGATTTCAGAATAGCAATTTTACCGGTTGACGTAAGAGGTGGGTCTGGTTGTCTTGGCAACCAATTGGCACTGGAGTGTGGAGCGGCTCCGTGGCCCCGCCCCCGGTACAAATACCCCCATGGCTTTGACGTCAATACACGTCAACCGGAGAACATGATGCCTCTTTGCAAGTCAACTCGTGTGCTCTGTAGCCGATAGAGGCACCGCAAGCTGAAATATTATAGCTCTATTGTACTGGAGAACGTGGTGTGACAGTCCTGAGCTCAGCAAATGGCCTGCTTCGTATCGCTGCACTGACTGAGAGTGTCGCCACATTGGCGTCCAAGCTGGCACGGCGACACCGAAAACAACTTTGTCTGTTTTTAATGGACACACTTCGAGCGGCGGCGGTGGCGGCGGC
>OMLM01003997.1:45001-61127 GCA_900302695.1 Helostoma temminkii | reverse complement strand
CCACTCCTCCGCTGTCCTCTGCTGTTCAACACTTTCAATCCTAAACTGAGAAGTGAAAATGATTTTTTTAAAGCAATGCAAGAAAAAAAATATTTTTTATAAACAAACTGCCAATCAAACACAACACACACAAACACACATGTGCATGTGCACACAGACACACACAGACACACACACACACACACTCCGGGGTGTAACCCTTTTTGGCCTAGCATGTTGAATAACCTGTGTTGCATAACTAGCTGAGGTCAGATATAAAAAGAGGCACATCATCCCCTAAGACACACACACACACACACACACACACACACACAGTCATTTCATGCTTTATCTGGGTCACAGAGTACAAGAGAAATAATAACACAGAAGTCATTTCAGATTACATAGCTGAGATCAATAGCCCTCACTGTCTGAGCATTTTGCCTTGGCCTTCCTATGAAAAGGGCTGATTGTAGTCGGAATTGAGTGCTTTATGGCATGATGATGATGAAGATGTGTCCCACATACAAAGACCCCCCCCACACACACACACAGTAAAATATACAGCCTACATCTTATAGAGTATGTCATCAAATTCTGGTTAGAGGAACTGGAGATGAGAACAAGAATGATAAATAAATACATACACACACTTTTACAGAGGCATGAATAAAGTGCTGTCCTATCAGCTTTGTAGCATTTGGCTGAATGTGAGCAGAGAGTGTAGTCCTGTATACCTCAGAAGTCATCTTGCTACTTCTGTCAGCAGTCACATCATCATTAAACGACAGTTCCATTGGCAAACATACATTCCTATGCCATAACACTGCCTCCACCACATTTGACACATGATGTGGTACTGCGTACTTTGGATCATAGGCTGTTTCTTTCCTTCTCCATACTTTTCTCTTCCCATCAGTCTGGTACAAGTTAATCTTGTGCTCATCAGTCTAAAGAATCTGATTCCAGGACATGGGAGGCATTTTTTAAAATATTTTTTTAGATGTTTTGTGGCTAATCTGTCTAATCTGGCTTTCCTGGACTTGAATTTTCCCAGTATGTAGCTTGTTTTAAATCCTCTATATTTAAATTGATAAAGGCATCACTTGACTATAGATTTTGACAAAGACCTATTGATGTTGTGAAGGGGTTTTTCTTCATCAAGGAAAGGATTCTGCAATCATCCATTTTAGTTGTCTTCTGTGGTCTTCCAGGTCTTTCCATGTTGTTGAGCTCACCAGTGCTTTTTTTTTTTTAAGAATGTACCAAACTGTTGATTTGGCCACATGTAACATTTCTTTTAATCTCTCTTGTAGATTTATGTTGTTTTTTCAGCCTAATGATGGCCCCAATCACTAGTAATTTAATATTACACAATAACCTGGGTAAATAGTTTTCACAGCAGTGTAACTCCTGGCACAACAAGTTCTTCAACTTTAACACTCAAAAAGGTTGCTCATCCCAAGTCTCTCATGCGACCAAACCGACCATTTATTGTAAGAGCAGACCTGACTTACTGTCAGGTAAGGTTGCCTGCTTGATGATTGTGTGAATCAAAACAATACAGTCATTGGCAAGAAAACCTAAACCAAGAAGAAAGAAAACCTAAAAAACATAAATTATATATTAGTGATAATCCTCTAAGGGCATATTAACAATTGTTAAAATAGAAATATGTACTATGACTACTTTTAGCATTCATCAGAACTTTTTATCTGTAATGTGACTTCATTGATGGACATAGTAGATTTGCAATATTTGTCTGTGCACATGTACACAATACATTAATCCTACAGATGGTGCAGTGTTATAATATCTTGTTGTTAACAAGTTTAAAACCTTTTTTTTTTGCATTTTGCATTTGTTTACTTGTATGGGTCTGGTTTTACCCTGTTGGTTAATTTGATTGTCTTTTATTAGATGTGTACACATTTCCAAGCAGACAAGCAGTTATTACTTGAGCTAGGAACACAGGATTTAATTGTGGTAGTTCCACTGTGTGGCAAATGTAATTTTTACATCCAAAACCATCAAACATAGATGTAAACATGCTTCCAATTCATAAGATTAGGATTACCAAGAACTCAAATTCCAAAATAAAAGGAATTCTGTGTTTGAATTTAAATGCTGGATGGATGTCATTGACTCTTTTCTCCATTTTCAGTTACACAAAAAAAAAAACGTTGGCAGTCCTCATACCCCATGTCTTTCACCTTTCATCTAAGCTACTGTGCATGCACACAGACACACTGACGCACACACACAAACATACCTGCTTTGATACTAATCCCTATGGTGAGCTTCTATCATCTCTAGCAATAACGAGCTGTCATTGGCCCTCAGTGATCTATCTGTCTGAATGTGTCAGGGAGCAGGCAGGCTGACTGAACGTCGGGCTAAAGCAGTTCTCCACTTCCAAGGCCTGCCAGTCAATGCTCGGGGCACCTGAGACAGCCTCGTGTCGGTGAGGGATCATTTCTGAAGGCTGACACCGGATCAGAGACAGGAAAAAACCAGACATGTCGACATTTGACCCCACCCCCACATAAAGAAATAGAAAAGAAGTCGGGGAAGATAGCAGAGTAGGGTGATGAGGTACTGACAGTTAAATGCCATATAGGTTGTCGGGAGGATTTGATAGCTGACCGGCTCCTATTTGAATGATATAAAAAAAGCATCTGAGTTATTAAACTTTTAGTGTATGTATATAAACATATGCATTTACATGGGGATATTAGTTTAAACCATGTCAGCGGGCACCTTGGATATTCAGAATGCGAATGTCACTGTGATACAAGATAAACGTAAATAGCCAATACTGAAACATCCAGATGCACCCATCACAACACCTCTGTATAATTTATTCCCTTCACATTGCATGAGATATATTATCTAGCCTTCCTTATTGTGTCGGTGATAAATGCAGCACACATTAAATCCACCACATGTGTTTCTCCTATTTCCACAGTAAAGAAGCCTTACTTTCCTCTGACCTTCAGCGGGCTGCACAGCCAGCACAAAATATGCATTTAGAAGAAGTACTAGGAGTGGATGCGAGGGTTGCAGGAGATTGCTTTCTTTTGTAAGGGGTCATGTAGGAACATGCATCACTGTCCACCTCCAACACACAGCTGGTAATATGCAGAAATATTAAGTAGGATCAGCAAATAAATATATGGAGTGGAGCTAGCGCTGTGACAGATGTTGGCTATTTGCATGGTGCTCCTCTGTCATGTCATTAGCCAAGTCTCTCAGCCAAGCAGGAAAAATGAATGAACTGGATGCTTGGAGTAGTCGGATATTCGAGCTGTGCCGAGCTGAGGTGCTTTGTGCGATTGAGAAGCTTGTGGCCAAGTCAGCTACGCCATCTGAAACCAGGTGTTTGATCATGTGTGAGTTTATCGCAACCAGAGTGTGGTGATTTTTCATACTGCTGACCTGGCTGCTGTGAGTTTCTTTGGCATGTGGAGAGGGGTATGAGCACGTTTCAACCTTTGAACCTGCAACAAAACACCAGGCTTTTAACATTTATGTTGGGTGTATGCTGTTATTTTTCATGTAAGGGGACATTTATACATGCGGGCATGCACTCACATGGTACTGTATGGTCCATGGTTTCCTTATTTCTTAGTACTTCTTAGAAGGCAGCAGCATGGTGTATTAAAGATTGATTTAGTCAGTGAAGCAGAGAGTGTGTGTTCACACTGTTCTGTGTTCTCTGCTCAAGGCCACTGACTTTCATCCTGCTGAAAACACACACACTACTGTATGGCTTCAGAGACACTATGTCTGACCTCCACCTAGCTGAACATAAATGAGTAAAGAGAAAATACAACACCGAACAATCCCCTTTATTAACCCTCCCCAGGAGCGTACAGGCTCTTACAATCAGCCTCAGCATTGTTCATTGCATTGCTCAGCCTATTGAGCACATCGCAGACGCGCCTCCTGGTCTGCTATAATGGCGTGGGTCATCAAGCACTGTTCAAGATGGGAAAAAAAAGAGAAACAAGTATTGATTTGAAAATGTCTTGTTCTGTTATTTTCAAAAGCTTTCATGTGTATTTTCTCTCTGAGCTGGTGTATAGACCCTCCGGTCATGGTTGGGGAGTTTATAGAATGTTCTGTGATCAGTGTTTTTTTTTACCTGAGCGTGTATGTGTATGTGCTCATGCATGTATCAAATCTTGTCAGCCGCAGAATACATATGAGGAGGCAGGAGAGTCGTATATCTGACAAAGTGCAGCCAATAAAGTATAATTCATGACTGTTACAGAGCCCATGGATGGTAGTCATTACTCTTGTGTTGCTATGTGTGTGTAGTATATCAGGCCTCAAAACAACAGCCCTCATCACTATATTGATTGTCTGACACCTTCTGAAACATAGTGCAAGATAGAGAGAAAAGAACGCAAGAAATAAATAAACGTTGAACAAGGGGAGATGGAAAAATGCTGCAGCTCTGCTGTTTGTGTCTGGGCCATGTAGGTGGTCTCAGCCTCAGTGCACACGCTGGTACTTAAACATTCACTCTGTTATAGGCTAAGTCCAATGTCCAAGCTGCTTATGTGTCACCCTCAGTTTCTACCATTTAGTTCAATTTGTTCTTTTTACACACAGTACACATCATTGTTTTCTTATAGTCAGCAAGAATTCCTCGCCCAGGCCACAGTTGCTTCTCTGTGGATGCGCTGCTAATGTGTTTCATGTGAAAGAACATTTTCATGGGATTATCATCCATCACTCTCTTTCATTAAGTTGCCTCTTGCTCTGTGTGGGGTGTTTCTTACAAAAGTGTTGTGTCTCCCCCTCAGACCTGCTTTACATGGTTTGGAAGTTCATCTTTAGCTGTGACAGAAGAAAATCCATATTAATGGTTCAGTTCTCCCCAATTTCAAAGGAATACTTTGCTCTGTTATAGCTAACCATGAACCATTTTCTTACTATGCCTGTAAGATTTTTTGTCCTCCACTTACGGATATTAATGGAATTTTGTTTGTGTCTGTCTATTACTAAAGTAGAAAGTTTTTCAGTGAAAACTCATGTTGGGGTGAAAGAAGAAAGCTTAGTAACCTTGGGAATCTCATCATTTGATTTGCTTCAATAAAATTTCATTTCATTCAGTCCAGTTCTTTGTGTTTTGAATCAATTCAAAACAGATTCTCAATTCAATAGGTAGAAAATGAGGCACTGCTTCCAGATTTTTTACTCCAGTGCTCTGCGTGCCAAACCTTTCATTCATGCACAAACTGACCAATTGAAAAAAGCAGCACAATTACTGTATACAGCAGTACTTTTGTCAGCTCAAAAGGTTAACTTAAGACATGTTATATTCTTCCACTTGTATGAAAATAATGAATCAACACGTTACAGAAAGTGAAAGTGTTTATAGGTGATCTAACCGCCATACTCAAAGATGGAGTGAAAAGCCGACTTAGAGAAAGAATAGCGATTTTTCAACCAGTCTCTGCAGGATTACATTTATAGTGTTAGTACCCAGGTTATGTGTCACCCATACAGTAGTTGAAACTAAAATAAATGAGAATAAGAGAATTAGGGAAGTTCAATCCCTGCCTCTATTCTCACATTCACACAGCCAACCAATGACAGCTGTAAGCGTTGAGTCATTGGTATGGAAATGCATAAATGGCAGTATACTGTACATAATTCCTTTTTGTCAGCATAACTTACTAACAGTGCAAATTGTTCAGAATCCAAAATTCTATTTAGAATAAACAAAGAAACTGGATATTGGACATTGACAGTAGTGATGGAGAATGTGTTTCTGTTCATTTGTGTGAACCAACCCTTTAAAACGTATTTGGAAAAACTGCGGATATCAGTGCCATATTTACAAAGGAGTAATGAAATGAAGCACACACAGTTAAGCACCACATTTGCACATTTTGCAGAGCTTCTAATGCAGTTTTTTTCTTTTTTCTTTTTCAGAATAGACGGTCATATCAACTTATTTTCAGTGTTTAAATATTTGCTGGCTGTTATTTCATGTTCAGTCTCAGATCAATGCTGTATTTTGATTTTTCTCTCATTCTGTCTTTTTTCATTTAATCAACTCCCTCATGGACTGTTCATGGACTTGATGGAACGTCAGAGTTTTACGCGGCGGCTGATATATGGGCGCATTAAAGACGGGTGCTTTCCTTTTGACGAGCACGGTTTAATCTAAATCAAGATATGGGTCCCTGGAGGCGAGTGCTGTAATCATGTCAAACTGGCAGCACCCCTCAGCGTCACTCTCTCTCCATCTTACTTGATCATCATCTGCATTGCAATTATTGAGCAGATTTAGATGCAATCTAGCTCTTAGGTAATCAGGAGGAGAATGGGATTAGATGTAATGTTATATGGTTTTGTTGTTAATCTCAACAAGCTTGCGTCACATAATTCATCTGACTATGGGATATACTATGGATTTGGTGCTTTGTATTTGGTTCAAGGTCAAACTATAGATCAGTGAGTAGTGAAGCACAAGAAATATTTTTGACTACAAAGAAATCAGGGATGTCACTGAACACAATTACTCAAACAATAAATGAGTTTTAATGTGCAAGCATATACCCAGGCAATATTATAAAGCCTCTTTATATTACTTAATCAAGCAGTCATGTTAATTGTGTAATAGGCTTGTATATTTCCATGCTGTCTCATCTAATTTACATATTTACGTCTGTGTTAATGAGGAAGGCTAGATTAAGGAAGAGGAGGAGGGAAATGTAACAAGCTCCTCCCTCAGTATCACTGATTTATTTATACTCATTAAGCTGCACTGCACATATCTGCATCCCTATCTGTAACAAGTAAGGGACTATATTAAATTTCATGGACACATCACAGCACACTGCCGTCACAAATAATATAAGGAGCTTCTGTGCGTACTTTAAATTAATAAATTATCTAGACAGATGGAAAATCCTGATGAGGTAACATTTTAAATGGGAGGATGAATGAGTGAATTCTTGGAAATTAGAAGCAGATGGAGTGAAGACTCCTTTATCAGGACGTCATTGCCGCGGGGACGTTAGTAGTAGTGAGCCTGTTCTCTCCGGGCTGTAGCAGCGATGCAGAATAATGAAAATAAGTGTGTCCATCAGACCAGTTAATCTTATTTGGCCTGTAACATTGGTCTATGTTTTCATCCCAGACTAAAGGCCCCTTGTTCTCTGCTCTTTTTATACGCACATGTACTGTAGAGGGTCACACACATACACACGTACACTCACACAAAGAAACACGCACAATCTTAGCCTTCATGCGGACACAGTGATTTAGTGGTCGCACACAGACACGGGCTTCACTCCGCTGTCCTCTTGCCTCTCCACTCCTCCTCCTCCTTTTCATGACACAACACAGAACTCTTCTGAGGCCTGTGGAGAAAGAGCAAAATTTACAAGAGGAACAGAGGGGATCAGTGGTGCTGTTGTGTGCTGGTGAACAGCACCCCTTTGACTGGGAACCAGAGGTCAGGGCATGACTCCCAAAGCCTGCTGGCTTCTTTGGTGCCTGTGTGTTACTCTGTGCGCAAGTGTTTGTGCATGCATGCATTTGTGTTCCTTGAATGTGTGTGTTGGCAGTTGTTTGTCTGTTAGCCTTAGGGTGCATTAAACCCTGTCTGCTAATGCTACGGGAACGTCACAAACAGTTTTTTGTAGCAAACTAAAGTCACATGACAGCGCAGTGTGTGTCAACTCACTTTTCTTACACACTGTAAACTATAGTATTTGGCTTGTGTTGGCGTGTGATGTACTAGCATGGCTTGGGGGTGAACAGTTTGCGTATATTGTGAGTGACATTGAGAGATATTCTCTAAACAATTTCTTTTCATTCCCCAGCACTCCATAAGTCGCTTATCCTCTTTAACACCAGTAAATAGTTGCAACACTCAGAGTTTAATAAGATTAGACCCTTTAATTTTAATGAAAGTGGCCCCCGAAGACAGGGTTTTTTTGGGTCTATAGTTCAATCCCACACAATTATTCTCTCATCAAGGATTGGTTTTTAAAGTAGCAGAGTGTGTAATGGTGGGCAGACTGTATGTAGTCAAAAGTTGCTGTAGCAAGTAGAATACATTAAATAAATGACTGTATCTTTTGCCTATATCATCACTTTTGGCATGTGTAGGATGTTGGGCAAAAGACGTGAACTATGGTACATCTGGAAGGGCAGTCAGTCTGAAGCACACTTGATAGGTTCTGTGAATGAAGACATCTACTGAAGAAGGATACAGGATGTGGAATGTTACATGTTTGTCGGGGTATCAAGAAAAGCAGAACAACTGATAGACGACATAAGGTTGTATAACTCTACAACGCACATGTAAGATGTAGATTTTCCAAAATTTAGAATATACTTGAATATACTAAATCTAGATAGGATGTAGGGCGGCACAGTGGTTCAATTCCCGGGTTAGCCAGGGTCATTCTGTGTGGTGTTCGCATATTTTCCCCTACAAACTCTCAAGTTGCCCGTAGGTGTGAGAGTGTGAATGGTTGTATTTGTCTGTATGTGGCCCTGTGATGGACTGGTGTACCCTTCCCAGATGATAGCTGGGATAGGCTCCAGTACGTCCGCAACCCCTATGGAGACAAAGCGGTTCGGAAAATGGATGGATGGATAGGATGTAGGACACTACAACCTAAGTATGATTCAGATTGTACTATTACAGACAGTGAATGAATTATTATTTTTAGGATGTATGACATAAACTTTTTTTGTACAAAAGTGAACAGAGGGTGTAAATAGCAACAGGCTGATGTGGGCCATCTTGCAACATAAACTAAAAGTTATTAAATTAATATTGTACTTGGCACAGTTCATCATTGGTCTTGAAAACTAACTTAGTATAAAATGTAGATTAAACTAAAATGTTATAAGAGTGTATAAGATGTAGGATGCAGGATGAACATCATACAGATGTAATGAACTGTGTAGAAATTTTTAAAAAATCAGATGTATTTTACAGGAAATAGCTTGTAGAGGAAGATTTAAAGCAGAATATAGGGTTTAGGAGGTTGGCACAGGGATGCAGGAAGAAGGACATAAGAATTAAATCATGTGGTTTTGTGGTGGTGTGCAAACATGCAAGTTGTAAAAACAATACAAGGCATATTATAATGAAAAAAGTTAATATAACAAGTTTAGTTTTAATTTTATAACAAGAAACTGTTTTTCAAGGATGCAGCAATATGCTGTAGTACAGGATTGAGGCTGCAGGATGTAGTGTAAGATATGGTGGGTACATACTGTAGTACATATAAGACTTTGGATGTGCCACTTGGGAGGAACACTGTAGGATGAAGGATGAGGAAGAATGATGTTGTAAATGCGACTGAGTGAAAAGCATAGATGCAGAGTGATGGAGGACATAGAATGTAGGGCACAGGCTCCATATACCACAGTCCATATAGACTATATAAATATTTCATAGCCTTGTTGAATGTATCAAATCAATGATAGATCACTGCTCCGCTTCACAAAGAATAATCAAATCAAACAATCATTAACCAATGCAGTGTGTTTTTATTTTTTAACAACAAAGACGCTTTGTGCGTTAACACAAGCATATAGAGGAGGACTATTTCTAAATTCACCAGCACAGAGTGGAGAGGCAACATCAAAACACCATTTGGAGTCACACATAGGACTTAAAGCAGGGGACAGCTTCCATAACGGCTGAGTGCTTGAACAGATGGATGGAGCAGAGGAGCTTCTGCGTGGAAGTGTTTCATCTCCAGTCTTTACTCTAAAAGGTGTAAGTAAGTAATGGGTGATAGCTGCCTTCTAACATCTCCATCATTGCTGTAGTTAACACCTGCACTTGTGATTGCACAACATACACACTCATGTCTGCACGAGACCACGGAAACTCAACCTAAAAGCACTTTCGTGACACCAGGAGGCAAGTGTTAAAGGCAGGAGCCTGCAGGGTCAGATGTCATCAGCTAAGGGGCCTGAAATCATGTCAGAATGCACTTATCCTACTCCAAACCCCATCATCACATTTCTCAAACAGCTTTTTTCTTATTACTGTTGATGTCTTTCAAAAATGGTTTTCAGGAAACTCTCACTGACATATACCCAGTGGCAAGGTGATAGCCCCCGTCCCTGTTTAATTCACTCCTTCTAGCTCTCCCTGGCTGCTCGAGTGCCACTAGTGGAGCAGTGATGGATGACGCAAGGCTCATTGGGATAAGACAACAAAATCAATAGAGCGAGCACAGACGTGTCAGCACCTCGGACATGCCAGTAAAAACCACACTGATAGTCTATACGCCTGCAGTGGAGTGTATCTGAGTTTTTGGTGTGTGTGTGTGTGTGTGTGTGTGTATGTGTGTGTGTACCTGAGCCTGTGTGTGGCTGTAGATGGGGAGCAATTACAGGGTGACTGATTGATGCTGATGGATATGGATAATGGATAAACTCAAATTTAAGAGCTCTCAGTAGAGGGCTTGTGAGTCAGTATGAGTTAATGTTTGTCTAAGAAACAATATTCTTCTTTTTTTTTTATTTTTAACCATGATATTAAAAAGTTAGTGAAGTCATTCTTCCTCTTCTGAATATAGATAGAGTGCCAGAAACAGCCCATTGTCTTAGCTCTACATCAGCTCTTATCTGTGACAGAAACTGTCTGCTTCACTGTATGGAAACTTCCTATCTGCTCCCAGGTGTATCACCACACTGCAAAAAATATGCTGAAACTGAACTCAAATGAGCTGAACACACTTTTATTAAATGTGTAAAATAGAGACAGTGGACTCTTTTTTTTTTTTTGCAGTGGGGCTGAAGTGATCGTGGCCTCTTATCTTCAAGCAGGTAGTAATTTATGATTGCACACGCTGCCACCGAGATGCGTTAATGCTTATCTGTTGTTCCTGCAGTCACAGCTTTGCACACGCGTGCAGATCTACACGTGCAGACGCACAAGCACACACACTGAGGGAGGTTGTGGGGGTAGATAGTTGTTGACAGTTTGCAGTTTGTGGTCTCACAAGTAGCAGATGTCTTCCTGTGTGAGACTCTGCAGTTTTCTGTTGAGCCATAGCTGTAATGATTTCCCCATTTGACTGCGGCAGACAGCAGACTGTAGACGTTACCACTCCACTTCATTCCAGAGGAAATAGTGAAGGTTAATATCTGCCCTTCTGTGCTCTACTACCCCATTCCCATCCAGATTATGGACTTGAGTGACTTTCTCAGTAATAATGGAATTCCTAAGTAAAGTTCATTCACTGGATCTCCACTCTGCTCCCCTATAATTCCAGTAATTGAATTGAAATCAAACTTAATTGGATTGCTGTAGGTATGCCACTGAACAGTGTCTCTTTTCCTAGGAAGGGGGCAAGCAGCAGAGGACACTGAACTTGTGTGTGTGTGTGTGTGTGTGTGTGTTTGTCTCTGCGAGGGTGGGGATGGAAATGAGGCGACACTCTGCGATGAATTAGATTAGACTCATCATTTTCACTATGAGAGCTCCGATTTGGTGGTTTGGCGCAGAGGATGGTTCCCAGTGTGGCAGGAACACGCTGACAGTCAGCAGAAGCCAGACTTCACTCCACCCTGCCGTCACATCGCCAACGAGTGAACCGAACATCCTGTGCAAGTCAGAGTGTATACAGCAGCGTGCACACAGCGCGTTTACACAGCGCGCTGTGAAAACACAGCCTGTCCCTGATTTGATGTACAACACGTCTGATCTGCTCTGATCTACTCAACTACATCTATAATATACTCCTTTTATTTTACTCACTACTGCGATGTACTGCATTCCTGTACTACACTCTCTCCCCACTGTTAAGATTAGAAGTACTGCTGTTTCAATATTTAGCATGAGTTCTCATTTTTGCTGCACTGTACTTCACCATCCTGTACTCTGCCCTATTCTACTCTACTCCACTCCACTGAACTTTACTGCGCTCTGCACTTGATGACTCTCCGTGTTTCTATATTCTGCTCAGGATTCTATTTCTCTGTGCTTTACTTCTATTCATTTTCTGCTTCACTACACTCTTGTGTAGTGGAGTATGGTATACCTGTATACCTTACTCCTTGTTACTTTAGGGAGTAAAGTAGAGTCGACTATTCATCAGGGTTTCCTCCTTTTCTCCTTAACTCTGTATTTATTAGTATCACTACTACTGTTTCTTAATCAGGTTCACAGTGTGCTGCACTATTGTATATTCTACTTATCTGTTACTCTCTCTTCTTTGCCATCGTCTGATCTCTGCACCACTTCTCCACCTCTCTGCTCCACTCTGCTGTATTTGCTGTATTCTGATCTACTCTTAGCTCTATACTATACTCTCTGCTACAATTTTCTATTCCTCTTCTACTCTGTGCTCTACTCTGTTCATCTCTTTTCTGCTGTGTTAAGTGTAGTATTCCTTTACACTCTTTCTACTAATACTATTAATATTAATAGTATTGCTGCTCTTTTTCTTAGGTCTTCTTTTCTACTCTGCTCTAATCTCATCCATATTCTATTTACTTTAATATCTTTTAATGTGCTTAACACAGCTCTCTTGTTTATTTGGCTGTGCTTGTTTTCCTTGTTTCCTCACTCAGTTTCCTTTAATTTGTGGTCTAGTGTATGGGTTTGATCACAGCCATAATTAAAGACCAAGATTTGATGCACTGATGCCATTGTAACCAGAGTCGCCTCTGATGCCACATTTGTTATGACTGGGACTTTGAGGTGGGGCATTCATATGCATCCAGGAAAGTGTAATTACTCAGAGATTCGTGTTTGTGCCTCTCATTTACTTAACTTTATTTTATGCAAAAATGATTTAATGATTTACTTATGTATTCCTTTAAAAGAGACTTTGCACTAGGTGAATACTCTTCTCTCTTACTCTCCTCCGCAGGACGGTCACAAGGTCCGAAGCAGAGAGAAGTTTCTTGTTAATGAACACTTGAGCAGGGTGGAAGTATCAAAGTGTGCTGCTTAGAATAAGTGTGTTAAACACAGTTTCCTGTGCTGAGGTGCACAACATTTATTTTCTGATGTCAGACATTAAATGCAAATACAGTTTGATGGGGAATTTCTGATGTAAAACCGCTTTGCATTTTCTGCTTCACCTCATCAGTTTGTCAGATGAGAAAGTTCAGGTGGGCCTTTAGTCTCATTATTTAGAGATAATACTGTCCAATTTTAATCAGGGTCCAACTGAGGGACTTGAGGATATCCCAGGGGTCTGTATTGTACGTGTCTTTATTTTGCCCAAGGTTGTTCTCTAGATATGAGTATCTCCAACTTTTCCCCCTTCACGATTTTTTTTTAAAATTTCTCATTAGAACTCGTTTCGGACTTTTTAGCTGTAGGGTCCAATAGGGTTCCAATTAGATGGACGACAGAATTAATGAAGTCTGTCTCTCTTTCTCTCGATATCTCTCTGTGTCTCTCACCCCATTCTCTCTCTCTCTTCCTCCTCCCCCTCATCCCTTGCTCTATTTATCCCAGTGCTCAGGGGGACACTCGGTCTGGATTCAGTCAGTGTGGCGGCGTTTCTTCTCTTACTAAATTAAATATGTGCAATTGATGGTTTCATAAACAGAGCTAACCTTGCCAGCAGCGATTGGGAGCTGCCACTGAGGAGGTCCATGCGAATATGTATTGTGTCAGAGTTTGCAACTACATCCACGAGTCTTCATGTTCCTCACAATGAGAGAGAGAGAGAGAGAGAGAGAGAGAGAGAGAGAGAGGAAGAAAGGAGAGAGCAAGATATTGACTACACTGTTTCAAGACACAGTTTCTCGCCTTCGCAGGCATAACACATGATGTAATGTCTCCTGCAGACAGCTGAAAGCAGACAGCATTGTTCTTGAATAAACTCTCACTTACAGGATGTTCTCACTTTCTTTCTCACTCTGTGTTTCTCGCTGTGCTTTCTTTATCTTGCCTTTTACCACTCTGGAGAGATGAAATCAGTTTGAACTATACAGACAGAGAGATGAAAGCTGCTCTACATAAATGTCAGGTACAGTGAAATGCAGGCAAAAACATGCATTTACAGCAGCCTTGTGGGAAAACAAACAGTCTGGCAACATGAAAAAGAAGAAATGTGTCACTAAAACATGTTAAAGGACACTTCCAGCTTCAGCGTATATGGTGAACACACAGCTTTACTTTATTGCTGAAAAGACATTGTGGAATGTATCAGTCGACATCACAGCACATTGCACATCCATGTTTTTAGGTCTCACAACGCAGCACTGAGTTCTAGCAGCCAACTGGTTATATTACATTATGCAGTAAACTGAATCTTCTTAATCTGACATTAGCTGTTTTGTTGGCCATGTGGGCTCACAACAATAACCTACAGAGCCAAACAAGCTGTTTACACCTGTATACTAATCTAAGCTAATCGCTTCCTCACTATAGCTTCATATTGAGCCTGCAGACATCAGGGTTTTTATCTGACTTTCAGCAAGAAAGCAGGTGATTATTATTATTATTTTATAGCTTTGATTAATGTGGGAGCAGTAGTAAAACATCTAAACATCTAAAAACAACTTCTCAACTTTTAAAATTTGCATTTACACATCTAAAAGACACACAACAATAATAGCCTTCACTTACAGTCGTGTTTCTAGTCACCTGGTCAATGTAAGAGTAATATTCACACTTCCTCTCGACCTCAGACCAAAATGTCTGTTTAGCTGCAAAATGCTATTTTCATGTATCTCGCTATTATGCTTTGTTGTGTTGGACAGGTGTTTATTGATGCTTATGCAGGTCTGGTCTGGTTTTGCTAAAAATTCTCTTGAGATTAAAGAGTAAACTAGAATATTAGTGCAAAACTTTTAAACCAAAGTGACTGAATGAATTCACTGTTTGTTTACCAAGTGACTGTTATGTATAATTATATATAATGTTTTTACATTATAGTTAAATTTATATTTAGTTCAATCAATTGATTATAGCAGTTCTCATGTTATCATGTTCATTAGTGTTAAAGGACTTTTCTGATCCAACATGACTTTCTGTTTGAGGCTGACATCATGGGTTCATTTTTCATCAATATCTTACTTATAACAATTTTAATGAAGATCAGAATTCAACCATTCTTCTTTATGGCACAGTGATGTTTGTTTTGATGCAAAGGGCAATGAGAGCTACTGGAAATGGTCACAAAATACAGTAATAAATGCAGAAAAAACACTTTTTTTGCACTTTTTTTTCTGGCACTCCTACAATCAATAACACAGACATATCCATTAGTGCGAGAGAGACTAGTCCAGGGCAAACACTCCCTCTAGCATTTAAACAAACCTCCACTGGGACTCATTCTCCCAGACTCCCCTGGGGCGGGGACACACCAGTGCCAGACCGTACTGTACTGCTGGGATCTGTCTCCTTCATGCTTGCAGTGCTTACAGCGTCGGAGAGGCAAGGAGAGAGAAAACACACACATCAAGCAGCATACTCGTTTCCGCTGCCACTGTTGTGTTTGCCTGAAGTCGCTCAGTTGGGGTTGCGATATTCAAATTAATGAATAAGAGTGAGGAAAGTGAAGGATGAAAAATGTGCTTGGAAAGCTTCTGACTTTGAGTAATGCTGGTAATTGGAGAGAAACATATAGAAATGCAGTGAGCATGTATTAGCAAATGAATGTGAAGGGGGAAAAAAGGAAAAAACCTTTCCTGCTACATGTCTCATTACTTATGGCGTCTTTGTAGTTGAGACAAAGAAAGTTGCAGTGCAAACACAAAATTGTTCCCACAATCCAGTCCTTTGGAATTGGGAATGAGCCAGGTGCTTACAGATTACTGCTGTATTGTCAATTTATCAAGTGCGTTAAGGCTGCAGAGCAGCTGATATCTTCTGTTAGTGTGTTACGATCTCATAGTCTTGTCTGATTTATCTGCTGTCTGACTTCAGCACTCTCTTGTGTGTTTAGGTGCTAATTAGAGTACAACACACGCACGCGTACAGACACGGAGAGACCACAGGCTCACGGGTGATATAGACAGTGTTTTATCACATGAGAAAAGTATGTGTTGCACAGAAAGAGGGCCTTAAATTACTGGTGACATCTCAAACTAGGCTCACCCAGACACACAAATACACACACACATACACACACATCAGTCTCTGTAATCATTCCAACTACTGAAGTTTTCACACATG